>JUFY01015157.1:12922-37219 GCA_001855655.1 Leptopilina clavipes
CTTAGCTCCGCCTACTCATAGGCGTCACCTCTCACTTCCACGCCTACTTAGAGGCGTAACCTGTAAAAGCTCCTCCTACTTAAAGGCATAACTTTTCTTAGCTCCGCCTATTAAGTGGCGGTATTTGTAATTTCAATGCCTATTTAGAGGCGTAACCTGTGAAAAGTCCTTCTACATAAAGGCGTAACTTTCAATAACCCCACCTACTTAAAGGCGTAACTTTTAATAGCCCCTCCTACTTAAAGGCGTAACTTTTAATAGCCCCGCCTACTTAAAGGCGTAACTTTTCTTAGCTCCGCCTACTCATAAATGTCACCTATAATTTCCACGCCTATTTAGAGGCGTAACCTGTGAATGCTCCTCCTACTTAAAGGAGTGTATTAAGATCGATTTACCTACTTTCACTTACTACGTGAATTGCGGGGCATGGCAAATAATGATCCGCCTACTTAGAGGCGTGGTTTTCCTGATACTTTTTTTAGCCAACTAATAATAATTTTAATGAATGTTACAAAGTGGATATGTGGGTGGAATCTAAAAAAATAGGCGTGGTTTTTTTTATCACAAAAAGAAGAGAGAAAATATTTTTAATTATTTTTAATTTTTCCTCGATGATTTTAGGATATAATTTATATATTGTTTTAAGATTGTAATCTTAAAGAGTGTTATAATTCTTTGAAACAAGTCTCACTATACAATATGAAGTTGGATGAAATCGATTTTCAGTGTAATGTGTTTTCGTTGAGGGCACGTATCAGGATGAAAGGAGATGTGTGTGGGAGAGGGGGCAATGAGGGGTTGGTTACTATTAGAGAAACGGGTCGGAGTGCAATCGTTCTAACGAAGTGACGACATTCAATCACGGCCCTTGTACAACACTAGTCTCTCTTCCTCTCTCTCTCTCACTCTCATTCTCTCTCTTTGGCTGGCGGACACGTGCAACATGCTTGGGCGGATGTTAGAGCGCTGAAAAGGAGTTTCAAACACACCGAAAATTTCATGTTGAAAATGTTTAAATCCTTTAGCTATAGAACTGGGGAAATTGATCATTGTGAGCTCCATTTTCTCAATTTGTTATCCCCCCTCCACCCCCCAAGCCCCCCGCCCTTAAAAACCGCACGTCGTTTAATGTAATTCATTTTCACTTGCGTCCTTTGAAATTCATTTATCCAAAGTTAACTAATTTTTTATTTTAAATAATTATAAATTTAATTGAAATATAATATTTTCCTATAATTTTTCAATTTATTTTTTCAAAAAAAAAAAATCATAAATTTTTGTTTTGCAAAAAAAAATTAGTGCGGGTTTTTTTTAATTATTTTTTTTATCAATTTAGTTAAAGACTGGTGTATTTATTTTCAATAACAGGGGAAAAAATTATTTCTTTGTTTATTTACAATATTTCGTTGTGAATATTAAATAGATTTTTTTTTGCAAGGGCGAACGTTAATCCTTTTAGCATACTTGTTACTCCTTTTAGATGTTTTATCTCTAATGAACGAAAGGTCATTCAGTAAACTTTGCATTTAAATTTAGCCAAGACGGTAAATTTACGTTTTATACTCAACGCTCTCTGCCTTTTAACGTATTTCGCTATTTTTTTTTCTTTTCCCCCCTTTTTTTCCCCCAGCAGAAATAATATCCTCAACTGTACTTTATGTGCGGTTTTTTTTTCTCTTAATATTCACTTCTTTAATTTTTTTTTATTCAATTATAATTAAATTTATCTAGATGTTCTTTTTTTTTTTTGTCTTGCAGGGAAATTTTTCTCTTAATAAGTATATAAGACTATTTTTCTTACTAAATCTTTTTATCACTTTTATGAAAATTTATTTCTTTGGAAATTAAACGTCATAATGTATAGGATATTTAGATGAAGTCCTTTGTTTATTAATATTCTCTTGCTCTATTACAAGAACCCGCACGAGACAAGAAAACGGAGAGGAAAATTTTATATTAACAAAAATGCGTTACAAACGAAAATAATTACGTAAATACAAGTACATATACAGTGTAATATAATAATATTATATATAGGACGTACATGACATTAAATTAACAAATAATAAAATTTTACAAAAAGGCATTTATCCCCGTAGGAAAAGTTGGTCGCTAATGAATTGAATTTGTATCATCAATGCCTATTTAGGGGCGTAGCTTTTAATAACTCCGCCTACTTAAAGGCGTTACATTTCTTAGCAACGCCTATTAAAAGGTTGTATTTGTATCATCAATGCCTATTTACGGGCGTAGATTTTAATAACTCCGCCTACTTAGAGGCGTAACTTTTCATAGCTCCGCCTATTAAGAGGCGGTATTTGTTATTCTAATTCCTAGTTAAAGGCGTCACTTTTAATAGCCCCGCCTACTTAAGGGCGTAACTTCTCTTAGCTCCACCTACTCATAGGCGAAAATTTTCTTACCTCCGCCTACTCATAGGCGTCACCTCTCATTTCCACGCCTATTTAGAGGCGTAACCTGTAAAGGCTCCTCCTACATAAAGGCGTAACTCCTCCTAGTTAAAGGCGTAACTAAATCTTTTTATCACTTTTATGAAAATTTATTTCTTTGGAAATTGATCGTCATAATATAATGCATAGGATATTTAGATGAAGTCCTTTGTTTATTAATATTCTCTTGCTCTATTACAAGAACCCACGAGACAGGAAAACGGAGAGGAAAATTTTATATTAACAAAAATGCGTTACAAAAGAAAATAATTACGTAAATACAAGTACATATACAGTGTAATATAATAATATTATATATAGAACGTACATGACATTAAATTAAAAAATAATAAAATTTTACAAAAAGGCATTTATCCCCGTAGGAAAAGTTGGTCGCTAATGAATAAATGGTTGCACATGCTCATAATTATTCTCGAAACGAAAATGTTCAAAAAAAAAAGAAGTTCCGAATAAAAGCGAGTCTAAGAGAAAAGGCTGAAAGTCTAATAGAGGTTAAAGTAAACGCCCAGGGGAAAAGAGAGAGAGAGAGAGAGAGGAAAATCACTTTGGAAACTTAATTTTAAACATTAAGGAACGTAGTTTGTTGCGTGATTTATTGATATTTGTCTCAATTTTTTGTTATTCTAATTTTATTTTTCCTTCTTTTCTTTTTTGCTTTTACCTTTTAGACTTAACGCTAAGCACTATAAACTGGTGAGCTGGGCGGACTTGATTTGTTATTCGAAAAAATTATACTAATGTTTATTTGCAAAGGGACATTATAAAAGCACCCCGTAGACATAACTCGGGCAAATTATGCGAGGTCCTGATTCAAGATTTTCAGCGAGAGAAAAAGAGCGAGAGAGAGAGAGAACGAGATAAAAACGCTTTAAGAGAAAAATAGAGATTTGCTAAAGCAAAATTCTCCAAAAAATCTCTATGAGAAATTATATTTTCAGCGGATGTAAATAGTTTCAGATATTAAGATAATAAAGAATAAAAATTTCACGAAATTCCAAATAAATGCCTGTGAATTTTTAAAAAATTTTTTCTCTTTTATCCATTTCACTTTGTAACTTGAGAAAAATAAATATCAAACATAATTAACAAACTTTGCTTGCTTTTCAATAGTAAAGTAATAAAAAAATAAAAATTAATTTTTTAAAAATGAATCAAAAATTCAGAATTGATTACCGTTTGCAATTAATTCTGATAAGCGGCGTACCTTGAAATTGTCCCGCCTACTTAGAGGCGTAACTATTAACAGTTCCACCCACTTAAAGGCGTGGCGTAAAATAACTCCGCCTACTTAGGGACATAACTTGAAATTGTTTCACCCACGTGAAATTAGAGGCGTAACCTTTAACATCTCCATCCACTTAAAGGCGTGGCGTAAAATTACTCCGCCTACTTAGGGGAGTAACTTGAAATTGTCCCGCCCACGTGCAATTAGAGGCGTAACCTTTAACAGCTCCAGCCACTTAAAGGCGTGGCGTAAAATTACCCCGCCTACTTAGAGGCGTAACTTGAAATTGTCCCACCCACGTGCAATTAGAGGCGCAACGTTTCACAGTTCCACCCACTTAAAGGCGTGGCGTAAAATTACTCCGCCTACTTAGAGGCGTAACTTAAAATTGTCCCTTCTAATTATAGGCGTGTAGCAGCTCCGCCCATTTAGAGGCGGAGTTTAAAAAACCACGCCCACTGGAAAGGCGTGGTTTAAGAAAAAAGAGGAATTTACAATTTTTTTAAAGAGGCGTGATTTTTCATAATTTATCTCTATTTAAAGTTCTTTGTATTTTTAAAACGTTTTAATTTAGAAATAACTGGTAATAATAGTGATTTAGAATTTCTTGAAATATTATTTTTGTGAAATATTATCGTTAGAGTGAATATAATTCCTTTCGGAGAAATTAGTTTAGTAAATATATTATTTCTTGCTCGACAGTTGATTGACTGGTTAATTTTGAATTGTGTGTTGTTTATTATTAGAAATTCTGGGGTAATTGTTTTTTTTTTTTCAAACGTTCACGCTTGGATTTGTTTCAAAAGTTCGAAAGCACAGCATTTTTATAAAGGGGTAATATTAAAAGCAGCTCACACTCCTCGAACAAAAATAGTGTACCGGTTTATCGCAGGCATATTTATGAAACAATGCATATGTAATTCAGAAACTGGCGTTCAGCTTAAGGCGAAACTCAAGTAAAGAATACGTGCACGTGTCCATGGAAGCGTAAAATGCCTCACGCAAATTTTACAAACATAAAAGCGTATTTGTTAAATGTAGAAAATTCAAAAATAAAATGAAATAAAATTAAACATTCGGAATATTTAATAAAATGACAAAATTTGTCAACTGCTTGTCATTTTTTTTATCGTTTCTTTTATAAAAAAAAATTCAATATTTGTACCGAAAAAAATATAAAAAATATATTTTTGACTACATATTTTCTTTTTAGTAAAAAAAAAAAAGAAAAAATATTATAGAAAATATTTTTCTTTGCAAAGTCGATTGTGATGAAAAATATGTAACGTTTTTTCAGTATCTCACCACCTCTTGAAGGAAAATTGTAGATATTTTATTTTATTTTTTTTATTATTTCTATTTCACACACTGCGCTTGTCAAAGAATAGTGCGTTTATGATACGTATATCAGAAAAAGGATCTATTGTTAAAAAAAGATTGAACAACAGCAAAGAATAGTGGATTCTTTCAGCTTTCTTTTTTGTACAAGGAAAAAAAAACATTTTTCTCTTCTTTCTATGCTGTTTTTTTTTTGTTTACCTCATAATATACGAAGTGTATTTATTTCTTCTTTTTTTATCATATCTATTTCATCGTTTTTTTTTTGTTTGTTTGTTCACTATCCTATCAGATTACACGCAGTTCTCATTCGAAAAAAAAATATACCGAACCCAGTTTCCTCTTTCAGTAATAGAGTTTTTCTCATTTACACACACACACATTCTGTTGGAATGAATTTTTATTTACAAAACGTAAATGTACGATTAAGTCCACTTTCCTTGTTTCGTGTGAAATAAATTTTTTTTTTGCTTTATTTACTTTTTTTACAAGAAAATGTTTTATATCCATTTTCAAAAATATGTTTTATTTTTTTTTGTTATCTCATCTGTTAACAAAAGGGAGGAAAAAAATTGTTGTTAAGCAGTTTTTAAAAATAGAGAATGAAATTAATGGATAATAAAAATAATGAATTAGTGGAAAAAAAATTGAAATAAAAATTTTTTTATTAATACATTCAACAATTGATTTAATGTGAAAAATATTTGAGTAATTTAACTTTTTTTTTTTGTTTAATATGAAACATCCAGATTTGCAATTTTACTACTAGCAGGTAGTAGTAGTTTTCTTCTTAGTTAAAACTTTTCCAAGAGTTTTCTAATTAGTTGCCGCTTCGACGGTCCAAACACGGTCGTGTCGCCTCTTCTACCATTTAAAACTCAAAGGGATTCAAGAGAATAGAGAATGTTTCTAACTTGATTTCTCATCGTATTCGAGGCAGTCATCTATTTATTTCTCTCTCTCTCAAAAAAAAGAAAAATTTCATATTCCTTCTTTTTCTTTTTATAACTTTCAAAATCAAATTAAAATTAAAAAAAAAGATTTACGTTTATACAGTTAATTTTTCAAGACAAAAATATTATCAACTTGGGATCATATAAATTCATCCCCTCCTTTTTTTCGTGTATGTACAGTGTGTGTGTGTGTGTGTCTTTCTTCTCGTCTGTTGCCATTCGGCAAAAGCGACAGAGCATGAAATGGAAAAATGATAGCAAGGAAAATGGAGAATATGCAGAGGGGTATTACTTTAGAAAATAAAAGACGACAATATTTAAAGATGAAAATAGAAGAAGATAAATTTTTTTCCCTCTAAATCAATAGGAAAAAATAAATTTTAAAAAAATAATAAACTTTCCACAATTTCTATGAGAAAAGAAAATATTCTATTTATACTGATACGCAAAAATATATATTTTGCTTGAGATGATAAGCGAAGATCCGCCCATTTATCAAAAAGATAAGTAACTGGGCGAGAATGAATACTAACACACCGCCAAGAGGCGTTATTGTAAAATATCCGCCTTTTTGGGGGCAGGGCTTGACAATGACACGCCTTTATAGGCGTGGATTAATAGTAACAAACCTCCAAGAGGCGTTACTGTGAAGTTTTCGTCTATTTGTGGGCGGGGCTTGACAATGACACGCCTTCATAGGCGAGAATGAATACTAACACACCTTCAAGAGGCGTTTTGGTAAAATATCCGCCTTTTTTGGGGGCGGGGCTTGACAATGACACGTTTTTATGGGCGTGTATTAATAGTAACACACCTCCAAGAGGCGTTTCTTTAAAGTTCTCGCCTATTTCTGGGCGGGGCTTGACAATGACACGTCTTTATGGGCGTGGATGAATATTAACACACACCTTAAGAGGAGTTTCTGTAAAATATCCGCCTTTTTTAGGACGGGGCTTGGCAATGACACGCTTTTATGGGCGTAAATGTATACGAACACACATCCAAGAGGCGTTTCTGTAAAGTTTTTGCCTATTTTTGGGCGGGGCTTTACAATGACACGCCTTAATGGGCGTTAGTTTTAAAAATACGCCTATGAATGGGCGTGGTCTTTTATTAACACTAATTATTTTTCAATGATTCTTCTTTGAGATTCTAGTTTTTTAAAAATAGTGTCGACCAAAAAAAATTTTAATACAATTTTTCTTTTACAAGTAAATTTTTGTTATAAATATATATTTTTTGTAAATATTTGTAACTGTATGTTTAACGGATTTGTCTCTTACAGTCAAACGCCCTATAAAAAGTTGTTAAATTGCTATCGTAAAATGGATTTTTCTGATTTAAGATTTGATCACTGTATTGTAATAAAAAGAATGTGTGTATGTGTCTTGACGTTGACAGATTTCCATGAGGATTGAATGTCAATGTTCGTGAAGTTTTCTATGTGTGTATATCGTTTATATATATATATATATATATATATATATATATATATTCACGTCCTAAAGAAAAACTTGGAATAGGATTCGATATTTTCCTTCCACTTTGCAATCTTACAATGATCGACAAATATCCAAAGCCTGACTGATTTTCCAATCTAAAAATATCTACAATCGCAAAAGCGGAGTAAAATTGTTACTCTCTCTCGCACAGTCTACGAGAAATGATTTTCTCTTTCGACTTAAATATAAATATATTTATATAAATATATATGTTTTTGATATAGTTGAGAGTAAGCTTTTTATCTAAAAGATATTTTTTGATACTTAAAAAAAGGAAAAAAATGTTTATTTCATCAAGAAAACAATACTTTCTGGATAATTAAAAAATGGAATTTAAATTTAAATTCTAGAATTATTAAAAAAAAAGAACTACTAGTGATTGAAAAGTTTTTTTGTTAATATTTAACGAAAATCAATAAAATTTTGTTGATCGTTGTTGAGGGAATAAAGAGTGGTGGGAGGAGGAGGAGGAGGGGCCATCAAACATTTACCATGAGCTCCAATGGGTGCTATAATATTTCCATTTTCTCTACTGAATCACGTGCGAATCAAGTGATTTATGGCCTACTAATGTCTTGAATGTATATCTGTATATATAAACATTTATGTAATCCATCGCGCACGCACTTCTATTTTATATCGATATTCTCATAAATTTCCAATTTAATTGCCTCGAAAATGTTCCTCGAATGTTGCCACAGTAATCAAAGTTGAATTTTCTACAACAAAAAAAAAGAAAAAATTGTCGTTTTTAAAATTATAACAAAAATAATCAATTTAATAAAAACAAAATAAAATAATCAATTTAAAAGATCCGCATAAAAGCAGAAAATAGTCAATTCAAAAAAATTATTTAAAATTCTAGTTGTAAAAATATTTAAAAAAAATATCAGTCAATCTTTTATATTAGTTAAAAAAAGGACCAAATAAAGAATTGACACAGCTTTCTGGGCGTTTCTTAAAATCTTCTGTTCATAACTGAGAATGGCTGATTAAAAACACACTTTTAGGGGTGTGTCTATGAAATCTCCGCTTACTTTTGGGCAGGGCTTAAGAATGACACGCCTTTATGGGCGTTTCTTACAAATTAATTCCTACAATATTTACTGTGGATTATTATCACCTCTCTTAGGGGCGTGGCTATTAATCTACGCCTACTTTTGGACAGGGCTTAAAAATGACACGCCTTTATGGGCGTTTCTTACAAACTTATTTTTTACAATATTGACTGTGGATTAATATTACCTCTCTTAGGGGCGTGGCTATAAATCTTCGCCTACTTTTAGGCAGGGCTTAAGAATGACACGCCTTTATGGGCGTTTCTTACAAATTTATTTTTACAACATTGACTGTGGATTAATATTACCCCTCTTGGGGGGCGTGGCTATTAATCCACGCCTAATTTTGGTCGGTGCTTAGAAATGACACACCTTCGTGGGCGTTACTTAAAAAATTGTTTAATTATTGGGCGTGACTACAAAGTCTCCGCCTACTTTTTGGGAGGAACTATATAATGACACGCCTTTCCTTTTATAGCTCCGCCTACAGTTGGGCGTGGCCTAATTTTAGGCGAGGTCTTAAAAAGAAAGAAGCATTCTTGAGGAAGTTGCCAATATTTTAGGGCGTGGCTAAGAAATGTCCGCCCACTTTTGGTCGGATTTATATTTGTGAAACTTCTTTTTAAGGGCATTCTAAGTACAATTACTTATTTAAAGATAAATGAATAGATCAAAATAAAAAAATACTAATTAATTTTAAAAATAAAAAAAAATACAAAAATGTATTCAAATTTTAATATTCTTAAAAAAAATTTAATATTCTATTTAGAAAAGAATTTAAAATCTACAAAATAAAAATTAATATTTTATTATTATCAAAGAAAGAAATATGTTCTTAAACTAGAGTGATTAAATATTCATGTATTCACCCCTTATACAGTCGATCAGGATTTTCTAGGTCTTCCGGATTGAAAGAAGCATCTTTCACATCAAAAAAGGAAATTTGATAAGCCTTGCAGTATAAGTCACTTCCCTTTTAGAAAATTTGATATAACACGTCATGCAATTTTAAGAATAATAATTTAAAAATCATACATCTTGATAAAAATTAAAAAAATATCATTACTATTTAAATGAAAATCATGAATTAATAAAAATCAAGAGAAATAATAAAAAAAAATTATTTTGTCACCATATCAAAAATCATAAAATTAAACATAATCTATCAAATTTCCATATATGTGCGCATAATGCAATGACAAAAATATTGAATTCCATATGCTACTTTTCCTGTGAAAAAATTTTCCACCTTTCTATCGTGAACTACTTTTCACCCATTTTTCTTCTAGGATATGTAAATTTCGGGGTCACTGACATCAGCACAAATCGAAGAATGTTGAACCCACATATATATATGTCTAGTGTTATACATACATTTTTATATCTATATATATATAAAACTTGATGACTTACAAGTAGAAAAAGAATTTTCTTCAGGTGTTACTAAAACGGGAGAGTGGGAGGGGTGTGTGTGTGGTCTCATAATACATCGTAAATTTCCATATCCCATAGGAATGATACAGGCGGCATGTCTCGTCATTGGTGGATCTTTTCTTCCATATCCCTCAACTTTAACCACAAAGGATTCCCTGAGAAAGGACATATAAGATATACACGAGGTTCTTCCTCAATTCAGGAATACGATCTCCCTCTTGGAAAGACTTAGCAGCTTTCAGAAGGAATTCCAACGTTGCACATGCAAAAAAAAAAAAAAAGAAAAAAAAAAGAAATATATATATATATCCAAGACTTCTTGATCCCAAGTCCGTCTCCAAAGGATTTCAATCCCTCTTCAAACCATGTAGCGAAACTTCACATCTAGACATGTAGATAGGTATAGGTACAATTCTTTTGAACTAGCCTTCTCTCAAATGGAAAATTCAAATGCTCCTCAATCCAAGCATTATATTCTTCTTCAAATAAAACGATTTAGTTATCTCTTTAAAAAGGAAACAATTAAATTTTACTATTGTTACTTAAATTTATTTATTGTTTACTTAAGTCTTTTTGTTGTAAATTAAAATACTGTATTTTGATTTAATATTTTTGTCATTTCTTTAATATTTCTATTAAAAAATATTGTCTCTACGTAATTAACACCAAAGGTTAATACAGCCACGCCTTATCAGAGGTGTTACAAACTTTAGTTACGCCTATCTAGGGGCGTGGTTTACTTATTCTCCGCCCATTTTTTACACGACTTTTTATAGCTTAATTTAATAAAACCAAACCTTCTTAAATAAGTCAAAACTTTAGCCACGCCCATTTGGAGGCGTGGTTTATTTAGACTCAGCCTATTTTTTCGACACACCTATTTTAGAGCCCAAGCTAATGAAGCAACGCCTTATGCAATTAATTATCAACTTTGGCCACGCCCATCTATAGGAGTGGTTTATTTAGACTCCACCTATTCTTTCGACACGCCTATTTTGGAGCCTAAGCTAATAAAACCACGCATTATTAAATTAGTTAAAAACTTTAGTTACGCCCATTAGGAGGCGTGGTTTATTTAGACTCCGCCTTCTTTCTTAGAAACGCCTACTCAAATGTCACGCCCATTTTAAGCCATTATTACTTTGTTTTTACGCAGTATGTATCTTAATATATTTGGAGAATTAAAAGCCCTTTATTTTGAATTTAGCTGACGTTTAGGAAAGGTTTTTCGACAATATGGCCTAAGTTTATTCTCGATGTGTTTAAATTAGCACACTTGATAAGAATCAAAACATACGATAAAGAGAGAGAAACAGAGGGAGATTGCAATAAAGTTTTGGAAACTCGTAAAAGAGTCACGAGATGTGAAGAGAGAGATCTTGATTAGTAAATGTGAAATGAATTTTGTAGAAGTGTGATGAGTTTGATGATATTTCAGAAAACTTCATTGGTAACTGATGGTTTAAAATGATACTTAAAGTCGTATTTTATAGATGAGAAAGCAGACGTACGCATGCACAGTAATGGTGAGGGGATGGGGCGGGGCGGGGCGTCTTGAAAGAGCGAAGCCTATAGGCGTTTGTTGAATGTAAGTAATAGTTAAATTAACATCTTAGTATATCCCATGAGCGTCATCTGCTATCTAACGTTTCGTAAAGAAGAGAGAGAGAGAGAGAGAGAGAGAGAGAGAGAGAGAGAGAGAGAGAGAGAGAGAAGAGAGAGAGAGAGAGAAAGAGAAAGAGAGAGAGAGAGAGAGAGAGAGAAGGCGGGCGAAGAATAGAGAGAGAGAGAGAGAGAGGTGGAGAGATAGGCACGCAATGCGGACCAAAAGGGTTGGGGAGGGGGGTTTTGTCGCCATATTAAAGACATTAAAAGGAGGAGGGGTTGAAGGGGAAGGGCGAAGCCATAATCGTCGGCAGCAGATGCTCTCCTAGTGATGGTGGTGGTAGTATCTCGAGAATTTTAATTATGAGTAAGCACGCCATAAATGCAGACAATTTCGACTTATCCTAAAATTGGTTATGCTTCTGCAATATGAAAATTTGTCTAATTCCATTATGATTACCACCAAACCCCCCTCTCCCCACTTTTCTCTTTATCACTGGTGTTGCATTTACTGACTCACCAAATGACAAAGGTTAACGAGACACTAAACATATACATATACAATCGTTAAATGCAAATCTAAACATAATTATATATTATCTATAATAAGGAAATTAAATAATTATTACATTTATAAATATTACAAAAGAATTTCCAAATTAATTTTTTTTTATTAAATACCTTTCAGTTTAGAAGGTGTTGCTAAAAAAACTCCGCCTACTATTGCAATTAACATTCTCTGACCACGCCCAAAGGAGGATGGTCTTTAACTATTACGCCCACTAAGTACAGACTCCTCCCCTTTTGAGATAGGATTAACCAAACTCCACCTATTATTGCAACAAATTGTTATTACCCCACCCAAAGGCGGAGGTTCTATTATTGTTACGCCTACTTAGTAAAGACTCCTCCCCTTTTCAGGTGGAAGTAGCAAAACTCCACCTCTTTTGTGGGCGGATTCTAATAATGCCACGCCCATTTTAATGCGCTTTTTGACCTGTTTATTTATAGGTTATTTTAAAACAATTTTATTTCGTTAAAAAAATTTTTTTTGATACTTTTGTTTAATATAAATGTATTAATAATTCAAGTATAATTAAATTGAAAAAAATGTAAAATTCAAAGTAAACTATTTTCGTAAAATATTTTGCAAAGATAAAGAATTACATTGCTAACCCCTCTATGCCTAAATACCCTCTTCTATATGCAAAATGATTCTGCCTTGGCGAAAGCCGGAAGGCGAAGGATGAATTAGGTTATATATCTATGGTCTTAGCTGTCCGTTGAATTGTGAATTGGAATATTTTGACTATCATGTGTCTATTATCTTTGAATTATTTCTTCATTTGAAAAACTTTTGTAAAAAAAAATACTATATATTGAAAAAGTAAAATTTTATAAAAACTTTAAAAGTAACTCCTTTGATGTTTTAAATTTTTTTAATGGTAGTTAAGAGGTGTATTTTAGATTTTAATAATAAAAATTTCACTTCTATGGGACTTTTAGTCCTTTTAAGGCCATTGTAATTACATAGACAAAATAATCAATCTTAATAGAATTCAGGATGCCTGTGCGACCCATTTTGAGAGAGGTAGAGAGCGCGTTATAATATCTAATATCGGGTTTACTAACTTAGTCGTCTTCTCGCTCTCTATTATAATCCGTTCGTAATTTACCATGAAATCCTTTCACAGTAGTCCTTGAAAGTATAAGCACACTGTCATTTAATGAAATTAAATTAATTTAAAAAAAGGACATAATATATTAAATGAAAGGAAAAATTTTTTTCATAATTTTTCACATTTCATTTTTTTTCAGTACGACAATTATTTAAATTATTACATCACAATAGTTTTGAAAAATTGTAATAAAAATGTAAAGCAAAAAAAAAAATTAATTAATTATTAAAGAAAAAGGATAATTAAATTATTTAATAAAAAAATAACTAACCATTTTTTGTAACATTAAACAAAAAAATTGATATATTAAAAATTATTTAATATTTAATTTTTCAATACCATTTTCTATGTGCTTGAGGGGTCATGAAATTGGTTCGAGGCTAATTCATTTCCGGTTTCTCACCTACCTGGCTTTGAGAGGGGTTTCGAAGGGTGAAGGGATAGGATCAATCCTTTTTCCCAGAAGCCTTCCGTATATACTCAATCTGTCGGAAACTTTCGTCGACAGTCGTACATTGGCAAAAGGAAAACGACGTTACCGGATGTAGATGAGCCTCATTTCCAATCTACCAGGCCAAGAAATTTGCATCCAACGATGTTCAATTCATTTTTATCTCTTGGATATAAAAAAGAAAAAAAAATTGCAATTTAATCCTTCTCCGCCTCTTAAACCTCAATTTTCACGCCTGTTCTACTTCTCGCTTCTTTTTTCTTTCACTTTCAATATTTTCAATTTCTTTTTTTTTACTATTTTTGCCCGAGATTTAAATTTTACAATTATTCAAAGACAATTTTCGTTAAGCAATAGTTTTTCTTAACATAATTTTTTCATTTTTTTAGAATTGATTTTAATTATTTTTTTTAATTTTAAAACAGCATTTGATAATAGGCGGAGTTTTAAAAAGCTTAGGAAAAAAGGCGGGGCTTTTAAAAAAACACGCCCACTAAGAAGCCAATTTACCTTCAATGGGTGTGTCATTTTAAAGACACCCACTTAGAGGTTCAATTTAAATTAGAGGCGTGGCTTCTAAATGACCCACCTACTCAGGAGTCAATTTACCTTTAATTGGGCTAGTCATTTTAAAGACACGCCTACTTATATGTCAATTGAAATTAGAGGCGTGGCTTCTAAATGACCCCACCCACTCAGGAGTCAATTTACCTTTAATTGGCGGTATCATTTTAAAGACACGCCTACTTATAGGTCAATTTAAATTAGATGCGTGACTTCCAAATGACCCGCCCACTAAGGAATCAACTTACCTTTTATTCGTTGGGATATGTAGAAAACCCTTAGTTGGGCGTGTCCATAATCAAACCTCCCATTTTAGACTCCGCCCATATATAGGCGGAACAATTAGAATCGCGCCTATTATTTAAAAAAATTTACATGACACGCCCATTTTAAAGGCGTTATTTAACGTTATGTTTTAAATTTTTAATGCCTGAGCAATTTAAGAAATATTTTTAAATGTATTATCCTATTGAAAATATTTTAGCATCATAAAAAAGAAATTTCAGCTTTTCTACTTCAATGTCACATTAGAGTAATTAGGTGTCTCAACTTTATTTTTCTCCGACTGAACTAAAAAAAAGGAATGCGAACTTGTACAAGAACAATTTGGAGTAACTTTTTTCTTGTCACTCATAGAGTTCGCGGTTATCGTAGGAAGTGTCGAGTGGCTGAGACTCAATTATTCAGGAAGAATCAACAGGAGCTGAGAAAAATGTCATGAAAGAAAAAACCCCCAGAAGTATAATAATACTTTTAGGGTGACGACAAGTACTTGGTTTCTCGTCGTCGTCTTTTCTACTTTTTCAAAAAAAAAGAAAACTTTACATTAATCGTGAAACGTCTAGTGAAATACCTTTCTAGATGTGAATTCCCTTTTAAATATCAACGAGTTTTGTAAAAATTTTTTTCTTCTTCTTTACTTTTGATTCATCTTTGTTTCTAGTCTTCTTTTTTTTGAAAATTTATTTCATTCCTTGTTGCAATTTAGTCTCTTTTATAAATGACATGGTTTTTAAAATGTCTACGTGGCAAACGTTTAACAAATGTTCCATCCAAGGATCGTGAGATAAAAAGCATTTTCTCTATCGTTTTGTTGATCATTTTTTTTTCAACAGTGGCGTTTAATTAATGACACGGTTCTCTAGTTTTAAAGAAAATTTTTACTTCTCTTGTAATAATATATAAAATGTTCATAAAAGCCACGCCTACTTGGGAGCGAGATATTTATGCCACGCCCATAGTAGGCGGGATTTAGATACCAAGCCTAATATATATAAAGGTCGCGCCCATTAAGAGGCGGGACTTAGATATTACGCCTAGGAAATATAATTACCACGCCCACATCAGTTAATGTTACTTTAGACTCCTCCTATATAAAGCCACGCCCATTAAAGTAACTTCTCTTTTAGGCTCCACCTCCTTAAAATAATGGTTAATAAGAAATTTTTGCACTTTGTTTTTTAAAAAAAAATTTAATTTTAAATTAGTTTGTGACATTTTTAAAAATTGAAAAAAAGAAAACGAAATAAAATAATTTTTTTTGAAAAGCTAATTGGTAGTAGAAATTTTTAGATATATTTTTAAATTAATTTAAAACTATTAGTCAACAGTTAATTGCAAAGTCGACAAGGCAGAATAAAAAGAAGAGCTTGAATAAGGAGAATCGGAAATTTGGTCATTCAGCCACAGTGGTTGTGGTTAGTGAATTCCGATGAACATTCGCGCGAGTTTCTCTTTCTCTCTCTCTCTATCTCTCTCTCTACGTGAGAATTAACTGAATCGGCTTGATTTTCGTGGTTACCCGGGACAATTCAATTATAAGTGAAACCTTAACTAGAGGGGGATAGCAAAAAAAGGGGAAATTTACTTTACAAAAAAAAAAAATTCCCCTCAAAGAGGAAATTAAATTTTTCCTACAATATTGATTTCTTTTTCTTTTCACTACAAAATACAAAAAAAGAGAACTTTAAATTTTCCAAAATTGATTATTATTTAAACATTTTTTTTTTAATTTTTTATTATTTAAAAAATATGAATTAAGAATAATATTTAATTACTTTTCCCTTCACGTTTAATTATTTATTATCATATTTAGCAAAAGAAAAAAAAACAGCAAACAGATAAAATAAATTTTAAACCAAGTAACGCAAAGTTCCTTAAAAGACATTTTCATTTTCCGCTCGACTTAACGGCTCGTAAATGGTGCAGTTAACAGGTGGACAGTAAAGAGGGGCACTAAAGTTATATACATGAAGTAGGAGGGAACGGAAAAAGCCTTTCACGAGAGAAATTGTTCAACAAGCATCTGCTCCGAATAGCCCTCACACGTCAATTTGTCAAAAAACTATTATTATTTATTTTTTACACCTCGACGAAATTCTTGCTCTCTGTCACTTATGAAATTTAAATGTATGTTTTTTTACGATAGAACATTTTTTTTATTACACAAATTTAATTGAACACACTTTCTAATGGGCGTGTCGGGCGTGTCAAATTATCGTTCCGCCTACAATCGCTAGGAGGGATCTAATTAGTCACGCCTTCTAGTAGGCGTGTTTATTTATTTCCCGCCTACTATTACCAGGCGGGATTTATTTAGCCACACCTTCTAATGGGCGTGTCAAATTATCATTCCGCCTACAATCGCTAGGAGGGATTTAATTAACCACGCCTTCTTGTGGGCATGTCAAATTATCGTTCCGCCTACAATCGCTAGGAGGGTTCTAATTACTCACGCCTTCTAGTAGACGTGTTTATTTATTATTCGCCTACTATTACCAGGCGAGATTTATTTAGCCACACCTTCTAATGGGCGTGTCAAATTATCGTCCCGCCTACAATCGCTAGGAGGGATTTAATTAACCACGCCTTCTTGTGGGTGTGTTTAATTATCTCCCGCCTACTATTACTAGGCGGGATTTATTTAGCCACACCTTTTAGTGGGTGTGTCAAATTATCGTTACTCCTACAATCGCTAGGCGGGATTTAATTAACCACGCCTTCTAGTGGGCGGGGCCTAACTATTGACCAGCCCAGTTTTAGGAGAACATTTTTTTTCAAATTAAATGTTAACAAAATTATTTTATTGATAATTTTTTTATGTTATTTAAATGGTAAAACACAATTTTATATTATTATGTTCAAAAAAAATCTTAAAAGTCTATAGTAACAATTGAATTAATGACAAATTTGTATAAAGTGCATACATAACATTTGTGAGTCAAAAGCAAGAGGATTTATATATGTAAAAGGGGGTGAAAATGGTGCGAGAAATTTTCTCACTGTAAATGCGGCTAAAAGTCTTCTTCCAAGAGTTTGCCCGAAAACCTTTTGAGCTTTGTTGGAAGCTTTAAATAGCTAGGAGAGAATTTGAGCCCGTGAGATTAAAACACGTCCTCCATGACACTTTACAAAAAGACTTTATCTTTCATTTTCATGTAATATTTTGAAAATGTGAAATTAGCCTTAAAGCCAATAAAAAAGAAAATATTAATGTCTAAAAGGTATTGATAGAAAAAAAAATTGGAAACAATTTTTTGATTCGAAAAAATGTTTTTCCCTGTATTATTATTATTATTCTTTTTTATTGATAATACAAAAAGATTTGGTAAAATAAATTTTAACAAACATTTAGTTATTTTTTCGTGGATATAGTTAAAAATTCATATTACTCTGAATTTATTTGTGAAAAAAAGATTTAAACAAAAAAAAAAAAAAATACTTTTCTCTCGATGGTACAGGGAAACCACTTTCATTGAATTGAAGGGGAGGTGTGGGGGAAGGGGGAGGGGGGGGAAGTTGGGCTCTACGAAAGATACGTGAGAATCGGTAAAAACGTGGCCCATGGGCAAGACTTTTCCATTGGAAAATGATACTTGGTTCAAGTTGGACTCTTTTTTTTTCTTCTTCTATACAAGGATATTTCTATAAATATATTGCCAGTACGCGTTTGAGCGTCGTTTCAATATAGCCAGGACTCACCACAGGCTATAGAAAAGAAAAAAAAAAAAAAAAAAAAAAAAAAAAAAAAATTGAGGACGATGAGGACCGCAGTGGGAATAAAAACGGCTGCTGAAAGTTTCCATGAGTTCCATACGGTTTCTAGTTGTTTTTTTTAACCCCCCACCCCCTCACCCAGTCCACTTATTTCTTTGTTCTTTTCTTTTTATTTTTCTCCACGATTCTGTTGCATGTTGCTTCTATCATTTATTTCTTGACGTCGATTGAATTTATTTTTATTTTTTCGACTTTCTCTTTCTCTCTCTCTCTCTATCTCCCTATCTCTCTCTCTTTCTCTTTCTCTCTCTCTCTCTCTCTCTCTCTATTGAATCTACTTTTAAGGAAAATTTAATTTATTAATTGTAGAGATTTTTCAATGGTTATAATTTACAGAGAGAAATTTTTATTACTTTGCTTTGAAAAAGAAAAAATTGGAGAAACAAGAATTTGATTTACACTTGAACAAGTGGGAATTGGAGTTTTTTCTTTTTTGTCATTGGATGTGGGAAACTGAAACCTGTTAGAATTAAGTTTCTATATTGTCAAGTCAATTATGGCCTAAGTTCCTTCCAGACCTCGACTCCTGTTGAAAATTAAATGGCTTTGAAGTTTGCACTTTAGAGAATTGAGTCTCTTTAGAATTGCGGCTTTCGAATATATACGTGCATAAAATTTATATTTGTACGATATTATTAAAATAATAGAAATAATATTATACATTTGACAATATAATATAATCAGTGAGACGCTAGCGAAAGCTTTCTGGATGCTACCGGGAAATGTTAAAAATGTCCGTTTCAAGAAAACTTCCACTTTAAACTCAAGGGAAGTTCCCATGGAATCTTTGGGAAAGCTTGCGTGGGAATTTTTAGAGAATCTTCCTTGGAATTTTTGGGAAAGCTTGCGTGGAAATATTTAGGAAAGCTCCTTGGAATTTTTGTGGAAGATTCCATGGAATATTTGGGAAAGTTTGCGTGGAAATCTTTAGGGAAACTCCTTGGAATTTTTGTGGAAGATACCATGGAATATTTGGGAAAGCTTGCGTGGAAATTTTTAGGGAATCTTCCTTGGAATTTTTGGGAAAGCTTGCGTGGAAATATTTAGGAAAGCTCCTTGGAATTTTTGTGGAATATTCCTTGGAATTTTTGTGGAAGATTCCATGGAATATTTGGGAAAGTTTGCGTGGAAATCTTTAGGGAAACTCCTTGGAATTTTTGTGGAAGATTCCATGGAATATTTGGGAAAGTTTGCGTGGAAATCTTTAGGGAAACTCCTTGGAATTTTTGTGGAAGATTCCATGGAATATTTGGTAAAGTTTGCGCAGAAATTTTTAGGGAATCTTCCTTGGAATTTTTGGGAAAGCTTGCGTGGAAATCTTTAGAAAAAACTCCTTGGAATTTTTGTGGAATATTCCATGGAATATTTGGGAAAGTTTGCGTGTAAATTTTTAGGGAATCTTCCTTGGAATCTTTAGGAAATCTTCCTTGGAATTTTTGGGAAAGCTTGAGTGGAAATCTTTAGGGAAACTCCTTGGAATTTTTGTGGAAGATACCATGGAATATTTGGGAAAGCTTGCGTGGAAATTTTTAGGGAATCTTCCTTGGAATCTTTAGGGAATGTTCCTTGAAATTTTTGGGAAAGCTTGCGTGGAAATCTTTAGGGAAACTCCTTGGAATCTTTAGGGAATCTTCCTTGGAATTTTTTAGAAAGATTTTATCGAGTTTTTTGGAAAGCTTACATGGAACCTTTGAGGTAGCTTCCTGAGAATTTTTGACCAAGCTTCCAAGGAAGCTTGCGTGGAAATCTTTGGGGTACCTTCCTTGGAATTTTTGGGGAATATTCCATGAAATATTTAGGGAAGCTTGCATGGAAATATTTGGAAACCTTTCATGAAATTTTTAGGGAAGCTTTCGAGAAATATTTGCAGAATTCTCCATGAAATCTTTGAAGAAACTTCCATGAAAATCTTTAGGAAACCTTCCTTGTAATTGTTGGGGAAGCTTGCATGGAAATCTTTAGGGAACCTTCCAAGAAATTTTTCGGGAAGCTTTTATAGAATCCTTAGGGAACCTTCCTTGTAATTGTTGGGGAAGATTACGTGGAATATTTGGGGAAGATTACGTGGAATATTTGGGGAAGCTTGCGTGGAAATCTTTAGGGAACCTTCCAAGAAATTTTTCGGGAAGCTTTTATAGAATCTTTAGGGATCCTTCCTTCTAATTGTTGGGGAAGACTACGTGGAATATTTGGGGAAGCTTGCATGGAAATCTTTAGGGAACCTACCATGGAATTTTTTCGGAAAGCTTCTATAGAATCTTTAGGGAACCTTCCTTGGAATTTTCAGGGAAGCTTGCCTGGTGATCTTTAGGTAACGTTTCATGGAAATCTTGAAGGAACCTTTCATGGAATTTTTTGGCAATCTTCCAGAATGATATCATACTATGTAGGAGACGATATTAAAAAAAACATTAATATTTCTTAGAACAGGAAGACTGATGATTTTTTTGACATGGAAAATTAACAAGAAAAATAATTAGTCATTAGTTTTAAAGAAATTGTATATAGTTTATAGAAAAATAAAATTGTGTATCAGGAAAAAAAGAGATTATCATAAAGTAGAGATTACTTGGGTACTTTGCTGTCCATTTCAGTCCACACGATCGAGTAACGAGATTATGCAGGTTTACATGCTATTCAACTCTTTAGATAAAAAGCAGATAACACGCTTATAAAGAGAAGAGGAGAGAGAGAGAGAGAGAGAGAGAGAGAGTGAGCAGATATTGAAAATCGTTAAACCCTCTTTCGTACAGCTCAAGAGACAACAAGGAACTGATAAGTATTCTAAACTTTGACAAACTTAAATTAAAAAGTTTTCCACCCCCTACCCCCTCCTCCATAACCCCTTCTCTTGCGGGAACTGGGAATTCTTTTTCAGTAATTGTGTCATAATTGTTTGGTAACATTTTTTCAAGAACAAAAAAAAGACACAATCATGACAAAACTTTTATATTTTATGAAACTGTATAACGTTTTTTTGTTTTTTGTTTACTACTTCCACCATTCTGTGATGCAATTATTTTCTTGCTAATACAAAATAGAGTTCAATTTCTTGTACATCACGATGTAGTTACCAACAATAACAATAACAATTATTGTCAGCAAAAATAATAATAATCTGATCAAAAAATGGAAAATAGAGAGAAAGAAGAATTTTAAAACAAAACAATGCACAGTAACAATAAAAATTGACAAAAAACAATAACAACTTTTGTTGTTGTTGTTGTTATTGTTGATGTTGTTGTTATTTCTATTGTTGTTGTTCGTTTTTCTGCTATTTTTATTGTTTTAATTTTGTTGTTCTTCTTGTTGTTGTAGTTGTTGTTGTAGTTGTTGTATTTGATGTATTTGTTGTTGTTGTTGTTGTTGTTGTTGTTGTTCGTTTTTCTGCTATTGTTATTGTTTTAATTTTGTTGTTGTTGCTATTATTGTTATTGTTATTGTTGTTGTTGTTATTTCTATTGTTGTTGTTCGTTTTTCTGCTACTGTTATTGTTTTAATTTTGTTGTTGTTGCTGCTGTTGTTGTTGTTGTAGTAGTAGTTATTGTTGTTGTTGTAGTTATTGTTGTTGTAGTTATTGTTGTTGTTGTAGTTATTGTTGTTGTTGTAGTTATTGTTGTTGTTGTTATTGTTGTTGTTGTTATTTCTATTGTTGTTGTTCGTTTTCTGCTATTGTTATTGTTTTAATTTTGTTGTTGTTATTGTTGATGTTGTTGTTATTTCTATTGTTGTTGTTCGTTTTTCTGCTATTTTTATTGTTTTAATTTTGTTGTTCTTCTTGTTGTTGTAGTTGTTGTTGTAGTTGTTGTAGTTGTTGTATTTGATGTATTTGTTGTTGTTGTTGTTCGTTTTTCTGCTATTGTTATTGTTTTAATTTTGTTGTTGTAGTTATTGTTGTTGTTATTATTGTTGTTGTTGTTGTTATTTCTATTGTTGTTGTTCGTTTTTCTGCTACTGTTATTGTTTTAATTTTGTTGTTGTTGTTATTGTTGTTGTTATTTCTATTGTTGTTGTTCTTGTTGTTGTTGTTGTTGTTGTTGTTGTTGTTGTTGTTGTTTCTGCTATTGCTATTGTTCTAATTCTATTTTTAAAATAGATTTAAATTTTTCCATTATAAATAATAGTAATTCGTATTTAATATTTTGTTTGTTTATTTTCTTATTTTTTTTCTGTCTCTCAGTGACGACAACTTAGAAAATTAATTTTTATTACCGAATAAATGGAAGTATTTTTTTTTTTTATTCAAGTCCACAAACGAGTATAATAAGACAAGACAAACTTGGAATACATAAATTAAATCTTTCATTCGTAAAACAAAAAGGAGAGGAAAATTTGTCCAGACGCGCGACGACGCATTCAATGGTAGTCAACGTGCGACAAACGAAGGAAATTGGATCCTCGAGTCAGAATGAAAATGGTATTAAAACGGCACCATGCAAAATTGTCACCGACGTGCAAACACATTGTGAAAATTTACGCTGCACAAATTTCAAATTTTCCGATTTCATGAGAACAGAGAAAAAAAGAGAAAGAAGAAGAAGAAGATGAAGAAGAAGAAGAAGAGAAAGAAGGAGACAAAAAATCCTATCGAGAGATGCACTCCTCGTTAAAATATTCTGCTCAATTAAATTTGTTTTAACGTCCATCTTCTTGATACGAAAGTAAGTAGATGAGAGAGGCACATTAGTCAGACATGTCTGACTGATTATCGAGCTCTACTACTGACTCTTGACTTCTTTGCATCAAGGCTGAAACTTTGTTTAATCAAACGGTTAAAAGATTAATATCGTAAATTTACAATTTAGCAAGAGAAACAATTTTTTTTAATTAAAAACAATTTTTTTTAATAGTTTAAATTATTATTTCATCAATTAAATAATATTACTATGTTATCTCACTGATTAGAAAAATTCCAAAGAAGGTTTCCTAAAGATTTCCATGAAAGATTCCTCAAAGATTTTCATGTAAGCTTTCCCAAACATTCCATGGAATCTTCCACAATAATTACAGGAAAGTTTCCTAAAAGGTTACATGCAGACTTTCTTAAAGAATCTATAAAATTTTCTGAAAAAATTCCAAGGAAGATTCCCTAAAGATTTCATCGAATGTTTCCTAAAAATTTCAATGGAAGCTTCCCCAAATATTCCAAGGAAGGTTCCCTAAAGATTTCATGGAATGTTCCCTAAAAATTTCAATGCAAGCTTCCCTAAATATTCCAAGGAAGGTTCCCTAAAGATTTCATGGAATGTTTCCTAAAAATTTCAATGCAAGCTTCCCTAAATATTCCAAGGAAGGTTCCCTAAAGATCTC
Source organism: Leptopilina clavipes (assembly GCA_001855655.1). Taxonomy (NCBI): domain Eukaryota; kingdom Metazoa; phylum Arthropoda; class Insecta; order Hymenoptera; family Figitidae; genus Leptopilina; species Leptopilina clavipes. The sequence goes on from JUFY01015157.1 coordinate 36,569, forward strand.
ATGGAATGTTCCCTAAAAATTTCATTGCAAGCTTTCTAAATATTCCAAGAAAGGTTCCCTAAAGATTTCATGGAATGTTTCCTAAAGATTTCAATGCAAGCTTCCCAAATATTCCAAGGAAGGTTCCCTAAAGATCTCATGGAATGTTCCCTAAAAATTGCAATGCAAGCTTCCCCAAATATTCCAAGGAAGGTTCCCTAAAGATTTTCACAAAAGCTTCCTGAAATATTTCCAAGGAATCTTTCCTAAATATTCCAAGGAATCTTCCCCAATTATTTCAAGCAAGCTTCTCTAATATTTTCGACTCAACAATAATAATTAATTTTTTACAAAAAAATTTTTTGTAAAAATAAAAAATTTCCACCTCGTTGCATTTTTTCTAATTCCCTTCTTCAAAAACAATAGTTTGTAATTGAAAGAGCGATTAAAGTGGGAAATTATGTTGGCTCCAGTAGCCTAGACGGTTACTGCACAAATGTCGAATTTGTCAGGTGGAGGGGAGGGGGAATAGTTTGAAATGCCAGGATCGAAGTCCTGGAGTGTGCAAAAGGGTCGAGAGTTGAAACGGAATAGAGTGGTTCGAACTGCGATAGTCGTTTGTTTTCAGTTAAAGGTGAGTGAATTCCTGTAAAGGAAAGCTGTGGCGTAAGT
>JUFY01015158.1:4539-17450 GCA_001855655.1 Leptopilina clavipes
TTTAATAATAAATATAGAAATTATTGAATAAAAAAGTATACATAGAACAATAGCGTTGCATCATTTTTTAAATTAAATTTATAACTCTAACTACAAGAAAAAATACTTTAAAAAAATAATAATAGTAATAAAAAAATACTTGAAACCCCGCAGAATTAGTTTTGTAAAAAAAAATAATAATTACTGAAATTACTACTAAAACTTGAAAAAGAAAAAATAGTAAATTAGTTGTGCTTCATCTTATAAATTAAATTTATATCTCTAGCTACGAGAAAAAGTACTTAGAAACTGTTTCATAAATAAATTAAAAAAGAAAAAATGAAATGAAATGATCGAAAATGAGTAAAATTTTATGAGTTCTTCTTACTTACCTATTCTTTTGAAAATCATTTCTTCTCATTATCTGAATGTTATTTAGTTAAAAATCATTATAATTTTATTGTTTTTTTAGTAAAATCTTGGCTTACTTGTTACTTTAACACTTAGTGAAAAATGACTAATTATTAGTTCAAAAAAGAAAAATAGTATTTTCTTTTACTATTTCTTATTTTTACTATTTATACTATTTTTAATATTTATACTATTTTATTATTTATTTTCTTTTACTCATTCTTATTTTTACTATTTATACTATTTTACTATTTATATTCTTTTACTATTTCTTATTTTTACTCTTAATACTATTTTACTATTTATATTCTTTTACTATTTCTTATTTTTAATATTTTTACTATTTATATTCTTTTACTATTTCTTATTTTTAATATTTTTGCCATTTATACTATTTTACTATTTCTTATTTTTAATATTTTTACTATTTATATTCTTTTACTATTTCTTATTTTTAATATTTTTGCCATTTATACTATTTTACTATTTCTTATTTTTAATATTTTTACCATTTATACTATTTTACTATTTCTTATTTTTACTATTTTACTATTTCTTTTCTTTTACTATTTTATTATTTATATTCTTTTACTATTTCTTTTCTTTTACTATTTTACTCTCTAAATCTGAATTAGTGAAAAGCCGTCCACTAATTTAAATGAATAAAAATTTCCTCTCATTTTTAGTAGAATTTTACTATTTCATTTAGTAGTTCTAATTTTTTTTTCCTATATAGTTTTAGTAGAAAATTACTAAAAATTAGTAGAAATTTCGACTAATTTGAATTAGTGGACGAATTTCCACTAATTCAAATTTAGACAGTACTATTTTTACTATTTTACTATTTATTTTCTCTAACTATTTCTTATTTTACTATTTTTCATTTTTTTCACTATTAGTAAATTTAAAAATAACTAAATTTTAACTAATTCAAAAATAAAAAGTCATTCACTAAATATTCAAGTTAGTTAAAATTTTTACTATACTTCAGATTTAGAGAGATACATTTAGATATAGAATATAAAATTATTGGTAAATTCGTTTAAGTAGTACAAAAATAAACTGAAAAGTTCCTAATTACATAATCTAAGTTAAAATATTATTTGCATATTGAAAAAAATTAATTCACTAAACTAATTAATTTATTATTTTCCCAATAATATTCTTTTATTGAAGACTAATAATTCCAATTTCAATAGAGATGGAAAAGTATATATATATATATATATATATAGAGAGATGGAAAAGTTATGCTGTCATTATTTTAACTGAAACTACTCGTAACAGTTACATATCGTTTCTCGTCGTCTATATTTTATGGACTAGATAAAAAATAAGGGTCATGTTACATATATAGTTTATATACGCAAAGACCATTTCCTGAAACGAGTGATTACTAAAATGTACGCTCAAAGATAACAATATTTATAATAGGAAAAAAAGAAAATTTTCTCCACGGAAAATATTGTAAACTTTTGTGTTCCTGTCTGTCTGTCTGTCACGGTCTTCTCTCTCTATCTCTCTCTCTCTCTCTCTCTCTCTCTCTCTCTCTCTCTCTTCGATGATAAATTTCTTATTGAATGTTATTTATTCTTTTAACAAAATTGAACTAATTTTTCTTTGAAAAGATTGTATCCTAGGGTCGCATTACCCGGAGGGCCATCCCTGAATAACGTGGAAGTTGAAATATATAGGTAGTTCACGGAGAGTCGATCAATAACACGGCATGGAATAGCGCGCTGTCGCTGCTGCTGCTGCTGCTGCTGTTCTGTAGCCAATGTCATTTTTGATGCCATCTACAGATGTGATTGCTGTTACAAAGTATAATTTTTTTTTTCATCCCAGCGAACACAATTAAACCAATAAAGAATAAAGTTGGTGTCCCCCTTTCACCCCTTTGTTGCAAATATGAGCGTGTACACAATGAGAATTGTTCAACAGAGAAAGAGAATGCACGTCTTGATATATACCAATCATAAAAAGAATCATGTTCTTTTTATACTCGAGTCCCTTCTCTAAAATTCATTTTAGCTTCTTCTTCTTCTCTCTCTCTCTCTTCTTGGGAATTTTTCTTAATTCACTATATTAAAAAAACAATCCAATTATCCAAAAGTTTTGTAGGCGCAATTTTCCCTCGAATCAAAATTCTCTTTTCAAGCAAGTATTTCTTCTTTGACTGCTTATTTGGAATCATTTAAATTTAGATAAAAGTTAATTGAATGTCAATTAGCGGTTGTATACTTTAAATATTATAAACTTGTCTATTGATCGAAATGCACATTCTGGGATTTTCACATCAATTTCAAGTTTCAACTATGTTTTTAATTAAGTTCATATTCTAAATTTAGTTTGGAATATTTAAGTTGAATTTTAAATGATGCATAAATTTTAATGTCCGATTTGAAATCTAACATTTTTTTTATTGTATGTATTTTCAAACACATTTCAGTATTATATAATTTGCAAAATATCGACACATTTCGATGAATTATTAAAGATGAAATTTCCATTGTTTTTTTCTAATTTTTAATATAAAAGAACACAATAGTAAAAACAATGAATTTTCACAATAAAAATTATATTATATATATGAAAATTCCATTATTTTTTATATTAAAAAATTTTAAATAATGATTTTTGATTTATATTTTTGTATAGAAATATTAAGTACAGTAAAAAATGGAGGGAAATGGTAATTTTTTTTCTTGTGAACAATTAACAAAAGTCATTAGTCGGTTGAGTAAATTTTTTCAGTGAAATCTGTTCGTTTTAAAGTGCTAAATATAGTGTCAAATATATGTTTTTTCGGGAGAGAAAAAATAGATGTTTTTCCTGTTAAAGAGAGAAGGAAAAATTAGTACTTCCTCACCACATGTTTCTTGAAAGTTTTCTTAGGTGAATTTAATAGCTTACGAAAATAAAATAAAACCAGTATGTAGTAAAAATTAAAAATACTTGAAGAAAAGTAGAAATAATAATATCAAATTTGTCCTTTTATCGTAATGAGGATAATTTTCTTGATAAGTGACAAAAAATGAGCCAAATTAAAATAATAAAAAATTTTGATCAATTAACGTTAAGAACTTTAAATTGGTAATTTTATATTTTTCCTCCCTTTAGTTTGATACTATGGAAAAGTTTCTAAACTTTTTATATAGAAAAAGATTTCATCTCGCCGATTTACTCTATATTTGAAACTATAGAATGATTTTTTTTTTGCAAAATTAATTATAATTAAATTTTGATTTTAAAAAAGAAGAAGTAAGCAAAGTGAAAACATTGAAGATACCGAAGGAAAGTATCAAGAAAGTTGTCTTTAACAAGAAAAAGTAACTTTAAGTAGCTTTAGGCTAAGAAAAAGTAGGGGAAAAAAGTGTCTTGATAAAGGAAAAATAAGACAAAAAAAAAAAGAAAATAAAAGAAAGAAAAAGAAATGAAAAAACAAGTAAAACGATGTGAAAGTTTTGAAACCTCTGCCATTATACATTTCAAAAATAGAAAAATAAAAAGAACAAGAAACAATCTTAAGTATTACTTTGTTTTCAGGTGCAGAAGATGTATTCAGGTTCACAGGAAACGAGACACATATAGATTACTTCCGACTGGTGCTGAGAGATGAAAATTATCTTCTAGTCGGTGGAAGGTAAATTGAATTCTTTGACATGATTCATAGACTTTGCTTTTTATTTTCCATTATCATTTTATCAAATATAAAAAAAAATTTCCCTTCTTTTATTCTCTGGGACAATTTTTCCAATTTTTATTATTATTTATTAATCGTTAAGAAATAATTTATTTTATATATATGATAAAAAATTTCTAGTCTTTTTGTTCTGTATATTTTAAAAGTAAGATTGAAGCATAAAGCAAAGTTTTTATTATAAATATATATACTATGAAATATAAATTTTTCCAATTTAATGAAAAATGTATCTTACAGTTTCTTTTAGGCAAAAACATTTGTTCTAATCTTTCGTATTTTGCAACACAAAAGAATCTTTTGATGACTCAATTCTCCTAAAATAAAAAGTAGACTATGAAAAATATAAGAACTTTTATTCCTCCGTATAATACCTAAGGGAATATCTTAGAAACCTTCAACTTTTTTTCTTGGGGGAAAAAAAAAACAGAGAGAGAGAGAGAGAATTAAATTTCTCTTTTTGAACACAATATTGAGTTTTTTTGTTCATGTTGGAAAATTAAAAATTTTATGACTGATATATACGAATTTTCAATAGTTGGAGAGAAATTAAAATCATCAATTGGAATTAAAAAATAGAAATCTATTTTTAATGGTAATATTTTGTTTTTTTAGAAATCTGGTGCATAATTTGAGTTTGACGGACCTTACGGAACAACAAAGATTGACGTGGTACTCGAAGGAGGAGGATATTAAAATGTGCGTTATGAAAGGCAGCGACGAGGAGAAATGCCAAAATTATGTTCGTATTTTAGCGAAAACGGGAAATAATAATTTATTGGTTTGCGCAACGAATGCCTTTAAACCAATGTGTCGGGATTACATTGTTCAAGCTGGTAATTATTCTGTGGAAAATGAGAAACCTGCTCAAGCACGCTGCCCCTATGATCCACAGCATAACAGTACTTTTGTTTACGTGAATGGAGAACTTTACACAGGAACTGTTGCCGATTTTTCGGGAATGGATCCAATTATCTACAGAGAGCCCCTTCAAACCGAACAATATGATTCAATGAGTCTCAATGGTAAGGCATATCAATTCTCTCTTGATATAATTGCGTAAAAATTTTTTCAAAGAAATTTGTCAGATATATATTTTCTTTTTAGCTTTTAATTAGTATCAGAATGTAAATTAATAACAATTTTCTAGCCGCGTGTTTATTTTCTGAATATTTCTATATTATACAGTGAAAAATTTTCATTCAACTCGAGTTTTCATAATTAACAGAATTTGTTGATTGAATTTTTTTCTTTCATAAAATTTCTACTTATTTGAATAATTAACAGAATTTTCATTCAACTGAATTCTCCTTTAGTGGTGTTTATATTTAGCAAAGACTTTCATTTAACTGCATTTTCAATCAAGCGAATTTTTTATTAAAAAATGGAAAATTTTGTAAAATATCTGTTTTAAATGAATTTGGAATTTTGTTGAATTTTCATTTAGAAGCGTTTTTATTTAAACAAAATTTTATTTCTGAATTTTGCTTTGGAATTAATAAAAAAAATAAAAAATTGATTTGGGAACTTTATATAAAATTAAAATTCGTTTGTAGAAAATCCAAATGAAATGAATTTGTAAATTTTGTTATTTTTAAATTCAGTTTAGTTGAATTCAAGTTTCATGAAAATGTTGTTAAAGAAGAATTCCATTAAATGACAATTCCGTAGAATTTTTCTCTTGATCTAAATAAAAAGTCGGCTAAATAAAAATTAACTTACATGAAAATTATGACACTTGTTCGTGAAAATGGAAATTGTTGAATAAAAATTTAGGGAAGTAAAAAATCTGTCAATTTTAATATAGGAAAAATTCAATATAATTTCCTTTTATTAAAAATTAAAAATTCGGGTTTAATATTTTTATTTATTGATATAATTTAACTGTACGAAAATTCGGTTAAATTAAAATTTAGTTGTTTAAAAATTCAGTTTAGTATAAATTAGAGTTAATATTACTTCAACTGAAGAAAAATTTCATTAAATGAATATTATGTTAAATAAAAATTAGGTTAAGTAAAAATATAAAAATTCAGTAAAGTGGGGTCAATTTAAATTTAATTGAACAAAAAACTCCATTAAGTAGTTAATTTGTTCTATGAATATTTTGTTAAATATAAATTTCAATAATTAAGAAATTTATTAAATGAAAATTTAACAAACTTAAGAATCCTCCATAATGAATTGAGTATATAGAGTAGAAATTTTATTAAATTCATTGAATATTCAATTAAATATGGAGCATATTTATGCGTTTTTAATTTTTAACGAATCAAAATGGTGTTCAATATCTTAAAAACAAGAATTTATAAATTATAAATTTTGCCTTTTTTGTCAATAGTTGATGATATAGAGAAATTCTGAATATTTCCTTTAAAAAACAAATGCATATTTCAAAAGCTTTTCAAAACCTTTTCAAAAGCTTTTCAAAAAAATTAAATTTTCTTTTAAAATAATTCACTATTTTTAAGTTTGACTTTTATTGGTAATTTTCTCTATAAGAGAATTTAAAAAGAAAAAAAATTCAAATATGTAGTTTTCCACAAGTTTCTTTATATGCGTGAATTAAATTTTTAAAAGCACTATAAAAAAATGCACTTGAAAAAAAAATATCCAATCAACTTTGACTTAAACGTTTGAGGATTTTAAATTGAGAAAGTTTGACTTTGAATAGTTTTGCATATTGAGCATTGAATAATTGAAAGTGGAATTTTAATTCATTTGAAAGAAAATAATTTTCAAAGGAGAAGTACAAATAAAAAAAATTTTCAGTTTTGTTTGTTATTAATTTCTCAATTTTTAAATTAATTGTGAGTAAAATAATTTTTTTTTAATTTCAATTTTTTTTTATCTTTACAGCACCAAATTTTGTGAGTTCTATGACGCAAGGGGACTTTGTATATTTCTTCTTTAGAGAAACAGCTGTTGAATACATCAATTGCGGGAAAGTGAGTGAATTTGTTTTTTTTAATAATCTTGATAATATGTAAAAATAAAAAAATAATCCTAATTTATTTCAGGCGGTTTACTCCCGGGTTGCAAGAGTTTGCAAACATGATCGAGGGGGACCTCATCGTTTTCGTAATAGATGGACAAGTTTTTTAAAATCCCGTCTAAATTGTTCAGTAACGGGAGATTTTCCATTTTATTTTAATGAAATACGTGAGTAGATTTGTTTATTTCTAAAGTTTACTTTCTCTTTTCAAAATTAAAATTGCCTTTTGTGAGAAAATATTTTAATATTAATTCTTAAATAACGTGTTTGTGAAATTGTCTTTGAAGTGCTGTTAGATATCGTCTTTTATTCATTGTTTGTACAAAAGAGTCAAGGAAGAGAGAATATTAATAAATTGCTTCGCTTTGTTCGCAGAGTCGACAACAGAACTGATATCTGGTCAATATGGCAGCATATCAGCACAATTAATATACGGCACATTCACAACTCCTGTTAATAGTATAAGTGGATCTGCCGTTTGTGCTTTCTCGTTACAAGATATTGCTGATACCTTCGAAGGTAATTTTAAAGAGCAAAGTGCTCTTAATTCAAATTGGTTGCCTGTACAGAGCGCAAAGGTTCCAGATCCAAGGCCGGGTCAATGTGTCAATGATTCTCGCACGCTACCTGATTTAACTTTAAATTTTATAAAAAGTCATTCACTCATGGATGAATCTGTCCCAAGTTTCTTTGGGCAACCCATCGTCATTCGAACCAATTTCCAGTAAGTGGCAATTTAAATTCAAATACTTTATCAAGTAAATGATTTTGCAAAAGAAACGAGTTTTGAAAAGCAAATTTTATACTTTAACTATTAATTTCTATTTTAATTTTCCAAATTGATAAATATTATTTGCACTTTTAGTTACAGATTCACACAAATCACAGTGGATCCCCAAGTAAAAACACCGGGTGGTAAAACCTATGATGTTTTGTTTATTGGCACTGATAATGGAAAAGTGATAAAAGCAATAAATGCCGAGTCGGCGGACTCACATCAGAAAGTTAGTCCAGTTGTGATTGAGGAGATTCAAGCATTTCCAATGACAATTCCAGTGCGTGGAATAAAAGTGGTGCGGGCAACTCAGGCAGGCGATGGCCTAGAGGATGGTCGTCTTGTTGTTATTTCCGATAGTCAAGTACAAGCATTGAGATTGCATCGATGTTACAGTGATAGAATTCTTTCTTGTGGTGAATGTGTCGCGCTACAGGATCCCTATTGTGCATGGGATAAAGTTGAGGGGAAATGTCGCGCTCTCGTTGGACCAGCGGCAACTGATGCAACGAGATTTTTACAGAGTGTGGCAACTGGAATACATAAATATTGCCCGCCAAGTAAAACTGTAAATAAAGATGCTGGCAGCTTTGGAGCGATTTCTGCCAATCAAAACAAATTCCCACAAGATTCCCTAGCGTCTAATAAAGATGGGCAAGGAGGTGAGATTATAAATATTATGCAAGATGAAGAACAAAGCAGTTCAGGTTAGTCAAACGTTTTTTCGATTTTTCAGATCGAATTTCTATTTTTGAAAATGATGATGATGGGGAAAAATCAACATTTGATACTTTATTTGAACTGTGTGTTATTGTACTTATTTATTCAATAATGTTATTGTCTTTTTATAATTCGATTGTTTATTTTTAGGACCGGAAGTATCAGCAGCGGACTCACCACCGCCGCAATATTCTGTCGAAACTTTAGTAATGGCAGTGGTTGCTGGTGCATTGTCCGCCCTATTCGTTGGCTTTGTTACGGGTTATTTATGTGGTCGAAAATGTAGAAAGGATGAAGATGATAATTTACCGTATCCAGACACTGAATACGAATATTTTGAGCAACGCCAAAATGTAAACAGGTATGTTTCAATTTTTAAACTGTTTTTTTTTAAATTTAATTACAAGGAAAAGTTGATTTTTTGTAGACAATTTTTTTTTTTATTTAAACTAGTTTTGTTTATGAATGATTTTTTGTTGGTAAAATTTATTTCAGTAGACTGGCACCCGAGCCAAAATTACTGCCACAGGAAGAAGTGACGTACGCTGAGCCTGTATTGGTGCCTCAACCGCCAAAATTGCATTCGCCAAAGGGTACAATGCGAAAACCACCGCCAACACCTGCGGAGACACTTTTCCAGTTTCCTGAAGGTTATGGCTTCCGTGGTCCACGCGACAATTTTGGTACATTACGCTCTCATCAAGGTGACGCTTATAGACGTAACGATGGATTTGCGACAACTCGCAGTGTTAAGAAGGTCTATCTCTGAGAAACGAGCGAGGAGGGGGGTGGTCGTCACCGTAGTTTGGGACGGCCAACGCGAAATCGTCACAATGCGACAACAAGTAGATGTCGCGCCGTGACGTCAGGGGGTCAATCTACTGGAGAATTGGCTGGACCGAGGGCACTGGAATCACCCTCACCGCCGACAAGTGATTCTTCCAGTTCCCCTTCTCCCCCCTCCTCGTCACCATCACCAACCCTTGTCCCAATTGCAATGAGTGGATCATCACCTCCACCTGTACCACCTTGCAGTTTCATTTATCGATCATAGTCCAGGTAGGGTAGAAATTAAATAATATCATATAAATTTAAAAAAAAACATTCTCCTTGCGCATTTCTCAAAATGTATAATCATCGATTTAAATTGAAGATAACACACATACATACATACATACATAAACACATACACACAAATAGACTTAATTCGATAATATAAATAAGTCTTGCATAAAAATATTTTAAAGACTGAATTTTCTACTGTTGCCATGGGTGGTGTGTAACGTTATTATTTTAAAGACAATTGTCCACGATTAATGGACTAACTGATTTTTAATTGGCTATAGATATAGTATTTTTTTTTAAGCGAACATGTTAAATATTGTTACATTTGGCAAAATGCTTTTCATTATTTCATTGTTCTTGATTATTATTTTTAATTATTTATTTCTTCTTCTTCTTCTTCTTCTTCTTCCTCTTCTTTTTATAGTTTCGAAAAGATTGATTTTTTTTTTCTAAAACCCATTGCATTAGTAGAGTTCTATTTTTTGCGAGGGTGGAGGGGATAATTTAGTCTATTTTGAAGTGAATTTACTTTTTGGCATTTGAATCGATTGAAGTCGATTTTCGATAATGTTAATTTTTTTTCTGAAAATTAAAATTCCTGACTTATTCGAGAAGAAAAATTCTATTATTTCTAATCTAATACTTATTAATTTGAAATTTTTTTTGTGAATTTTCACAAGAACGGTAATTTTTCGATTTTGTGGATTTAAAAATGTTTATAATTTACAAGTATTTTGTCCATGTTTCTTATCAGTATTATATATCAGCTTGTCTTGGATTTATCAACATTTTTAAATCTAAAATAATATTTTTAAATAGTTTTGAAAATAATAAAATAAATAATTATAATTATAAATCTTTATCGAAATCATCGACTTTACAATAAAAAAGTAAAGAAAACAGACAATGTGAATCTATTTTTTATTTTGAAAAATATAAATAAGTGGCCGGAAGGTAAATTCAGTTCAATAAAAATCCCTTTTTCTTTTGTTGTTTGTTTTTTGTAATTTTAAAATTTTTACGCCTCGAGAAAAATTTGTTGTTAATTTTTTTTCGCATTTTTTACATATTGCCCAAATTATACACAATTTTAAAGGCAAGAATTAAAAAAATAACAACAAAAAACCAAGAAATCGGTTAAATTCTAGTGCAGTGCAATAAAATGCACTTGTGATTAATCATCAGTAATAAGTTTATAACAATAATACAATATTTAATTGGTAAAATGCTTTCATTTTTCAATTTTACTATGTAATTCAGTTTAAAGAGTTCTTAGTGCGATTTTTTTTCATCGTGAAAAAAGTTTAATTAGTCAAGAATCTTTTTTTTTTTTTTAATTCATATATAAAAGGAAGAGGTTTAGAAGAAGTTTAGAAGAAGTCTTTTTAACGTAAAATAGTGGTAACTAGATGACTATATCTAGATGAATTAAAGCATTTAGTAGAAAAAAAAATTATTGAAAATATTTCAAAAGAACTGAACTAAATTTTATAAAATAACAATTGACTACCAGTCACTTTCATAAATAGATAAACGTAGAAAGTATATATAGTGAACGTACTTAAACGGCCAACAACTCATACGAAAATAATTAATTCAATAACCACTTGAAGTGATAATAATAATATTGTTATATATACGAATTTAACAATTTTTATTATTATCATTATTATTGTAAAATCATATATAAATAATAGGAAGAAATAATTTTTATTACAAAATAGGTTGCGCTAAATTTTTTAATGAATCATATGAAATTTATATGGAGTAAAGTTACTTAAACATTAAAAATTTAATTCTCATTATAACATTTTAAATTCACTTTATGTTCAATTAAATTTTAATTGAGAATTTATTTCCATGTATTTTAATATAATTGAAGGAAATTAATATTTAACATTGAAATTAAATATTTAAATTTCAAAATGTTTCAAAGTATAAAAAAAAATTCTGAATTGAAAATAAAATTTCGTTTTTAAATAAATTTACGTTCATTGTTAAAATGTACTTAAAGCATTTTTTATTTAAAAAATTTTTAATTAAATCTTATAATTTATTATTATACATAAAACAATGAATTGAAAAATTGTTTAGTAATTTTACTCTATTTTTTGTGTGTAATAAATTAAAATTATGAATTTAAAAATCTTTTTAATTAAAAAAAATTATAAAAATGAAATGAAAAAGTCCAATTCTGCCCTGAAAGGCTGAAGTTAATGAAGAATAATAATAATAATAATGAAAAATTCACGACTAAATAAATTGACATGTTTATCGGCAAAAAGTTTATTGATTGTAAAAGAATATATAATGAAAATTAATGTAAAGCACAAGAATCATCCAAGAAAAGAAAAGGGATTCAATGTTTTAATCGTCAAACGTGAAAATTGAATTTTTTTTTGCGCGCGATTTGCCAAAGATAACTAAATTCTAAGAGTATATATATAATTTACATTCAGCAATAATATTGCTTCTGTAAAAATTTTTTTTTTTTATCATTTTTTTTCTTTCCTTTTTTTTTTTTTGTTTTTCAAACCTGCCTTAAGAAAAATAATTTTTAAGAAGTTATAAAAAGGTCAAATTATGTAATTATGTAAATTGTAGAAAATATTTGACACTACACGAAATTAAATCATTTCACTATAAAATGCAAAAAATTTAGGTGTATAAAAAAAAAGCATTGTCTATTCTGCAATATTAACTCTGAAGTAGATGCACGTGTCACTCTAAAGGAATAAGGGGATGAAACATAAATCAATGCGTGTGTAATAAGAAAATTGAGAAATTTTTGTATAAATGATCTTTCAAATATGCATAAATAAGATTTTACGCTTTGTCCTCTTAATGTTTTTTTAGGGCCCTTGTTGATGGTTTACTTAGAAAGATGAAAAGATAAAAAGGGAAAAAAAAAACAAAAAAAAAAACATGTTGACTGCTATATCATTTCATTTTTACGAAGAGAATGAGCATTTTTATTCGAAACTATCAATTCAAGATTCGATAATTTTTTTATTTCTGAGAACAAAGTTTTTTTGCATTGCTCTGCCCACTACTTTTTACAAAAAATATATTGGTTTTAAGATAATTCACCTGCCGACATTGTTATTGACAAATTAATGATTTTAAGACTGAAATTATTTTCTAGATTTGCATTCAAATTAAAATGTTTATTAATTTTTCTCTTATAAAGAGAATATTAATTATTTATAATTTATAATTATATTTTTAATTGATAAATATGTTTATAATTTATAACTATATTTATA
>JUFY01015163.1:4981-18181 GCA_001855655.1 Leptopilina clavipes
ATTTGTCAGTGAAATATTTAGTGAATTATCTTTGAACCGTATTTTCTTTCTGTAAAATTATCATTTAGCCATAATTAAGTTTTACAATTATTTGTTTTTCTAACCATTTTTATCCTCTTTTATATTTTTTTTCTTGTGCCACAAATTAAACTATATCAAGAAAAAAAATAAAGAGTTTAAAATTAAAATTCTTGTTACTTGTGAGGAGTGTTAAGTTTGGAAAAACCGTTTTGTTTATGAAACTTTCGCCGTGTAAAAATACTCGAAATAAAAATAGCGTAAAAAGTATTTGACTCTTTTTATTTGCACTCTTAATTTACAGAATGAGTGTTTCTCAACTCGACGAGAGCTTTGCGAGAGTTCAAACAATTGAACTTGCACGTTTTGCAGTTTGCCTTATTTAAAATTAAATGACTCTTTCGTTTGACTTGGTGTCGAATTAATATATGATGCCATTTTTTTCTCAAGAATTTTTATTTTTTTTATTTTTTGCAAGTAGAAACTTTCCAAGTATACTTGAGAGTATAAAATGAAAATGTATATATTACACTTCTGATTTCGATAGTGGATTAAAAATGCAAACTACTGGAAAGCTGCTCAAATCTTTCTTGGAGAAAGACTTCTTTAATTCAGCGCTTCTCTTTCCATTACACAAAAAAACTTTGTTCCCAAGTTTCTTGAATTTTTCATAAATTTTCAAGTCGCACGGGATTTTGTGTATAAATTTCCTAATTACAATTTATAAGAAACACGAATTTTTTTTAATTTACATTTTTTGGGGTGGGAAATCTCTAAAACGATTGTAAATTTAGACAAATGGAAATTTTGCAAAATCAAAATATTCGAAAATTAATTTCCCGAAATAAAAATAAATGGATGAAAAATTTTAGACTGTGGAAGAAAATTCATAAAAGAGAAAAATTAAACATAGATATAAAATTCATAAAAATGAAAAATTTATGGAAAATTATTATTCAGAGACGGTGTAATTACTTTGTTTTTTGGGTTATAATTAAGTGCAGTATCTCTCTTAACTTGTTTGCAAAAAAAAAAGTGTTCTTCACTCGAGAAAAATTGCCTTAAACTCGAAAAGCTCTTCGCAAAAGCTTTAATGAGAATATTTATCTTTCAAAGAAAAACTGTTTAAGTGTCGACTAATTGTAAATTTCCCCTTTCCACGAAACTCAAATCGTTAAAACTTTTCTTCTACACATTCTTTTATGTACTGTATATTTATATGAGAAAAATTTGCGAAAAATAATCTTTTTTCTCACAGTGAATTATTTCACTAAATTATTTCCATGTTTTTCTCTCCCTCAAAAAAAAAAGAAATTTGGAAAGATTCGAGGGTAAAAAGAAGAGTAGGGAATTAAAAAGATGGAGGGTAATTTAATTTTGGTTGAATTTCGATCTTGCGAGAAAGCTCACAAAAGCAGATGTATAGTAGCAGAATTGGAGGATTCTGGATTTGGCCTCGTCGGGTGCAACTGATGACGTAATGGAATATACAGTAGGGCACAATGGCCTGTATGTAGGTCGTATAGTGTCAGTACCATCCCTAGAAGCAGGCAACCTATTTTACAACCCCCTTCACTCCTCCCTCTTCACCACCCAATCCCGTTTTCCACTACTGCTGAAAATCCGAGTAGAGTATAAATTCCCCCACTCTGTAACTCTTGGTGTGTTCCTCTGTTAACCCAGGAGAGCACCCACTGCACTCTTTGCACTCTCAGTACCCACCCTCCATTACACCCCTTTCTATATAGCCCTACATTCACCTCGGACTTGGTAACCGCACTGGCTACCTTTTCCCTCTATATGGCTTTTATGCGGATAACCGCAATTTCAAGATCACTAATTATCACTGCGAGAATGGCGGCCAGATGGAAAAATGTTTTAAAATGATTCCTCCCACGACAGAGATACACGAGAATGCTTTATTTTGGAAATTATTGCGAAGAATTTCGAATTTAGACCAATTGACTCAATTTTTGAATAATTCTAATACTAATTGAGTTATATTTCGAATAATTTTAGTTGACTCAATTTTTGAATAATCCAGTTGGCTCAACTTTTAAATTATACAAATTAATTGACTTCCAAATATTTTCAAATCAGGATGATTCAATTTTTGAATACTTCAAATTCCAGTTAATTCAGTTTCCGAATGATTCAAATTCCAGTTGAATTAATTTTCGAATACTATGAATTCCAGTTGACTCTATATTCCAGTAGTTCAAATTCCAGTTGTTTCAGATTTCGGATAGTTCAAGTTTGAGTCGACACAAATTTTGAATAATTAAAAATTTTAGTTGATTCAAATTTTTAATTGCTCAATCTTTGGTTGACTCAATTTTCGAATAGTTCAAATAGTAATTGAGTTATAATTTGAATAATTACAATTCCAGTTAATTCAGTTTCCGAAAAGTTCAAATTCCAGTTGAATTAATTTTCGAATATTCCAGTTGAATCTATTTTCCAATAGTTCAAATTCCAGTTGTTTTGACTCAAATTTTTGAATAATTAAAAATTTCAGTTGATTCAAATTTTAAACGGTTCAATGTTTGGTTGACTCAATTTTCGAATAGTTCAAGTACTAATTGAATTCAAATTTGAATAATTATAATTCTAGTTGATTCAATATTCGAATAGTACGAATTCCAATTTACTCTATTCTTGAATCGTTCAAGTTTTAGTTGTTTCAGTTTCCAAATATTTTATGTTCCAGTTGAATTAAATTTTGAACAATTAAAATTCCATTTGACTCAATATTCGAATAGTTAAAATTCCAATTGATTCAATTTTTGAATACATTTAATTATAGTTGACTCAATTTTTGAATAGTTTAATTTCCAAATTGACTCAAATTTTGAATCATTCAAATTTCAGGTAACTCATTTTCTAAATAGTTTCTTTAATTTTTGAATAGTTTCAATTCCAGTTGACTGGGATTTTCAATATTTAAAGTTCAAGTTGGCGCAATTTCCGATCTTTTCTAAAATTATATAATACAGATCGAAATGTCTTTTGTCGAGGGTATATAAATTTGGATGCTTATGTATTCGTATTTTAATGAATATCAATTCTCTTCAATCGGACTATTATTAAATTAATTATACTCAAATGATAATTATACAAAGGGTATATTACGTTGGACTTACTTCTCAAAGATTATTGCGCAAAGTAATTTCTCTAACGTTTCTATATATATATATATATAATTCAGGAAATGAACTTCAACAGAATTTCATCCCCTTAATTCTCATCTCATTTTCGTATCAACGAATTCTCTTTATATCCTGAAATTGACAGTTGTACCCAGTCTTTTCAGATGTTCTTTAAATAATTTCTTTTTAATTATTTATATATATATATATATATATATATATTTATTTTAGACGATGAATTTGAAAAATAGATTTTTAAATCTAAAAGTAGATTTTTCGGTTTCTTTTTCCCTTGTTTGATTAAAATTTTTTTTCTGTTATATTGATAAAGAAATTGAAAAAACATTTTTTTAAATCAATGTTCTCTGGGTAAAAATGTTATCTTTCTGCTTTCAATGAATGAGTTGAGAGAAACGTGTTTTTGAGGTATCGACTACACAAATTACGAGAAAAGCTTACGAGCTACTGTAGTTTTAGAATCCTTCGGGATTTAAGGATAATGTCTGCATTCCCCATGGACACATTAAAGTCTGAATTACCGACACTTTGCTACCATTTTGTAACGCAGATAGGTGTAACAGAAAGGAGCATAAAATCAATGTTTTTTACACTCCTCCCACAAATACGAGATTTAACGGTAAAATTGTACTTTTTGTCTTTAATATCCTGATTGATTTTCTTTATTAGAAAATTTGTTTTATTCTATTTTTTCTTTTAATTCCAAAAAAAGTGCATTTTATTCAATATCATTTTTCATCTATGCTTACCAGCAGTAATTGATTTTTTCCACTGTACAGAAACAGAAAAATAATTTTCAAAATATTAACAGAATGGAAAATAATATTCAGTATTTTTCAATTTGAAAATATTTTCTAATAGAGTAAAGAATTTTTATACGTTTTGAGAAAGGATTGATAGAAGCGTGAAGAGGGGAATTTTCTATAGAGAAACTTTTGTAAAGTGGTAAAATCTGTTTGCTTGCAAGTTACGAAGCGTAAAAAAAAAGCGCAGCATGCGAAGCGGCCCTGGAACCGGCAGCTACCAATAAAAGCCAGTGCCAGCTCACTTCCGGTCCCTCGAGGAAGTTAAGCTCAGGCTTTTTGCCTGGCATGCGAGGCACGATAAACAATGGCCGAAATCGTTTTATTATGCAACGACTTCGAAGGCATTAACTTACTTAGTTTAGTTGCATATAAAGAAGACATTTGCCTCTGTTAAAACAAAAAAAAACAAAAAACAAAAAATTTCCAATAAAAACTCACAATCAGGGTTTATAAAAACTTTCTGGAAAATTTCCCCTTCGTTCCTTGATATTCTATTATCAATTACTAGTTTCCGATTTACTGTACAAAAGTGAGAGAAAAACGTCAGTACAACGTTTAATTTTTACAATTTGTCTGACCTTACGTATGTTTTTCTACTTGAACGTTTTTTTTCCACTCTTCACTGTGGTCCAAGTAGTAAAATTCTCATTAAGTCAGCCAGACTTTTAAGAAGAACTTAATTTAGTACCAGTAGTTAAATAGATTTGCAGTCAGACTTGCGAAATTATTGTAAGAACCCAGTTCTTAGTGAACGGCAATTTTAGTCAGACAGAATTTTAAATCAGTAGTGAAAGTCAATTTTAGTCAGACAAGCGTATAAAATTATTGTAAATTTATTTTCAAGTAGTAGAAGTGTTTTTTGGTCAAACTTGCGAAATTCTTGTAAGAAACCAAGTAGTAGAGGGCAGTTTTAGTCAGGCAAATTTTTGTATCAGTAGTAAAAGTCCGTATTAGTCAGACAGAAGCCTCTAATATTATTGTAAGTTTATTTTTAAGTAGTACATGTCCGTTCCGGTCAGACTTAACAGTTTATTGTATGAACCCAGTAGTAAACGGCAGTTTTAGTCAGACAAATTTTTGAATCAGTAGTAAAAGTCAATTTTAGTCAGACAGAAGCGTATCAAATTATTGTAAATTTATTTTCAAGTAGTAAAAGTGCTTTTCGGTCAGACTTGCGAAATTTTTTTAAAACCAAGTAGTAGACGGCCATTTCAGTCAGGCAGATTTTTGTCTTAGTAGTAAAAGTCCGTTTGAGTCGGACAAGCGTAAAAAATTATTGTAAATTTATTTTCAAGTGGTAGAAATGTTTTTCGGTCAGACTTGACAGTTTATTGTAAAAACTCAGTAGTAGACGTCAGTTTTAGTCAGACAAATGTTTGAATCAGTAGTAAAAGTCT
The DNA here is from genome assembly GCA_001855655.1 of Leptopilina clavipes. Lineage (NCBI taxonomy): Eukaryota > Metazoa > Arthropoda > Insecta > Hymenoptera > Figitidae > Leptopilina > Leptopilina clavipes. The sequence continues at coordinate 10,370 of JUFY01015163.1, forward strand.
ATTTTCGTCAGACAAAAGCGCATAAAATTATTGTCATTTTATTTTTAAGTAGTAGAAGTACTTTTCGGTCAGACATTCCTAATTCATAGATAATATAATTTATCAGTATAATTAAAGTCAGTTTTTTCTCCAATTATTTTTTTTGTTTCAGTAGTGAAAAATTGATGTAATCAGACAAAAATTTTCTAATTCTTCTAATTTGTTTTTATGGAAATAATAAATAGATGCGAACAATAAATGCACATAAACCATAAAGTTTAAATTGAATGCAGAATTTTACGCTGCAACGAGTCGTTGCTCTACGATGTCAGCATCAATCATTCGATTTTCGCAGAGCTCATCGCGGGTAAAATCGAAGTGCAGTATAAAGTTGTTCTTAACAAAAGGATGCTGACGTTGCCCTTATCAAAGCACGGCAGAGCATTCAGCCGCTATTGCCCTGCTTCTTCTCACTCTCTTTTTCTGCCACTCTTTCATTCTGATAGTATACACTCCTCTCTTCTTTTTTTTTTACCTCCATTTCGTTCACTCGTGCGGCCTCAAAATCTCGGCCATGTGGATGCAGTAAAATCTGCCAAAGAATTTCCCAATACTGACTATATTTCATTTCTATATATATTATATACTTTACACGTTCGTAAAGGTTATGACGCTTGCAGACATTCCAAGTATAGTCAGAAAACTGTCAAAACTGTCGAGTAAACGGCGACGTTCCCTTTTCTCGCTAAAAGATAGTGTCAAGGACCAAATTCAAACATTTACAAAATATCTGTCTCACGAAACAAATTTATGAAACAAATTTTTTCCAAAAAACAATTTTTATTAAATTTATTGGGAAAAATTCGTAATTTACAGAAACGGAATAATAATAATAATAATAATAATGTGACGAAGAAGTAGGAAAATAAAGAATTTATTTACATTCATAGCTTTTAATCAAAGAAATCGTGATTGAAATATATTGAAAATTGGTTAGGAAAAATTTTAAAAACCAAGGACACGTTAAGAATTTAATGAACAAAGTTTTTGTATTTTCCTGGGGGAGAAATGTTTCCGTAACAAGTTTATATAGATTTGTAAATAAAATTGCAAACTTCTAAAAGGATAAATATATACGAGAATTTTCTGTACCAAATGTCAAAGAAAACGGAAAGATTCATCATACTCAAGGGAACATCTAGTATAACCAATAATAAGTTTCTACTTGTTCACTTTTATTTTATTTTTCAACCTTTAACATCTAGTTCCATAATAGTTAATCAAAGCTAAAAGTTAAATTTTAATTCCATAAATTTTAATTTACTATGCATTTTTTAAAGAGGGAAAAATTTAATTAACTTTCAATTTGTTGTAAAAAATGCATTAAAAAAACAGCAACAAAAAGAAAGTGTCATTGCTTCTTTAGATTTTATAAACTACAGGACGAAAGAATTTTTAAAAGTACCTATATAGTGATATCATGGTAAAATAAATTGTTTCATCGTTGTAACGAGATAAAATTTTTCACAGCAAAGAATTTAGAAATTTAAATGAAACTCGTTTAAAGCAGACACGAAACGAGAGGTTTTTTTTTACTAGGTGTGTGTGTATGTGTGTGTTGTAAAATTTGCAGAAGCTATTTGTAACACTTTTCTGGAATTACTTGAACATTCTCGGAACATGTTTTCGGAATCTCGATAATTCTCGCATCGCAGAGAAACGTAAACGATAAGGTACACGCTTTTGCTTTGCGAAGGTATTCAAAAGCGAATAAGTGCTGCATTCAGTTACCCTATCAAAGACTCTTTAGTACCAGAGACAAAAAAGTGCAACCATCGCTTTTTTTCTCTATGATCAGTTTTCAATATTTTGCAAGATAGAAAAAGAATTCGAAAAATTCTCTTTCTCCCCTTTCTGAATATCGATTGGATGATTGATTTTTAATAAATGTGCATATATTTTTCTTACTCTGCAATTTTTCAGAAGGAAAGGAAAAATATCTGTTGGAGGTAGAAATTGAAAGCATTTTTATAGATTTTTTTGTTTTTTTTTGTGATAATGTTAGTTGAAAATTGGAAATTTAACTAACAAAATTAAACGTTATTTGAAAAAACTTTTACAATGTCAAGTCTGACCGAAAAGCATTTCTACTACTTGACAATAAAATTACAATAATATGAGACGTTTGTGTCTGACTGAAATGGACTTTTACTACTGATTCAAAAATTTGTCTGACTAAAACTGCCGTTTACTACTGGGTTCATACAATAAACTGTTAAGTCTGACCAAAACGGACTTGTACTACTTGAAAATAAAATTACAATAATATTATAGGCTTCTGTCTGACTAAAACGGACTTTTACTACTGATATAAAAATTTGCCTGACTAATACTGACCTTTACTATTTGGTTCCTTACAAGAATTTCGCAAGTCTGACCGAAAAGTACTTCTACTACTTGAAAATAAAATAACAATAATTTGATATGCTTCTGTCTGACTAAAATGGACTTTTACTACTGATTCAAAAATTTGTCTGACTAAAACTGCCGTTTACTACTGGGTTCATACAATAAACTGTTAAGTCTGACCAAAACGGACTTGTACTACTTAAAAATAAAAGTACAATAATATTAAAGGCTTCTGTCTGACTAAAACGGACTTTTACTACTGATATAAGAATTTGCCTAACTAATACTGACCTTTACTATTTGGTTCCTTACAAGAATTTTGCAAGTCTGACCGAAAAGTACTTCTACTACTTAAAAATAAAATTACAATAATTTGAAACGATCATGTCTGGTTAAAATAAACTTTTACTACTGATATAAAAATGTGTCTGACTAAAACTATCGTTTACTACTGACTTCGTACAATAAACTGTTAGGTCTGACCGAAACGCACTTGTACTACTTGAAAATAGAATTACAATATTATGAGATGCTTCTGTCTGACTAAAACGGACTTTTACTACTGATAACAAAAATTGTATGCCTTCAATAAAAACCAATCTTATTAAAAACACTTTTTCTACTTTCAGGTAAAAATTCCGAACTATGGCTGACCAATTTTGACTTAGACTACTGATACGTAAGTTCTACAAATTTTTCATTATCTTTTATTATTATTTTTATTTTTAATTAGAAAATTTACCCTGTCTGACTTTTACCACTATTGTCAGTTTCCAAATAATTTAAATTCACACTCTAAAAAGAATAAAAAGCAGTTTTTTCCACTCTTTAGTAAATTAAAATATCTGTTTCAACTAATTTTAAAAATATTCAGAATATAATAAGTGGAATATTCTTTTCCATAAATAAAAATTGTGTCACTTGGGATGAATTATTTTTCTTCTTTTTTCCCCCTGAAACTATTAAGTAGTATGGGTCACTGTCACGGTTAGATTGAACTTAAAATAATAATATTCTATTTTTACAGTCGAATCATATACTTAAAAATTTTCTATTTTTTAGAGTTTTTTTCTTATCCTCTTGTGTGTCCAAATCAATGTTTATTTTTTCTATTCTAAAATACAAAACGCCGTCAATTTTTAGCGTGACAGCTGAAAATAGAAAGTCATACTCCCTGGGAAAAAAGTCCAAATCTTATCCATTTCTCCTTTATAAAAAAAAAATGGTTATTCTCCTCGGAAGAAATTTCATCCTACATATCACGTCAGACATAAACTTCATATCAGCCTCTTTTAATATCATAGTCTCAGCTAGATAGCTCCTCCACTTTTCTCCTACGGCGTAAAAAAAAAATTGTTTCAGAAACCGATGCTTAAGTAAAAAACTCATTGCTTTTCAAATATGTATTGGAAGAAAATGAGTCATGTTTTTTGTAAGTAGTGAATGGGGAGTTTTGAGAATAAAGAATAAATTAGTTAGAACATTGACTTTAATTAGTTGCAAAATTGACTAAATTATTGTAATAAAAAGTAGTTTAATTAAAGATTTTTGGAAACGTTCTGTCTGACTAAACTAGAGTATTACTACTAAGAGTACTAAAAATTCGGGTTTTTTACATTTTGTCTGACTAAACGAGACTATTACTCCTGATATTCAAAATTCGTGTTTTTTAACATTCTGTCTGACTAAACGACACTATTACTACTGACAATGAAATTTTTAACCTTCTGTCTGCCTAAACGAGAATATTACTACTGACAATTAAATTTTTAACGTTCTGTTAGACTAAACGAGACTATTACTACTAATAATAAAAATTCGGGTTTATTTACATTATGTCTGACTAAACGAGAATATTACTACTGACAATTAAATTTTTAACGTTCTGTCTGACTAAACGAGACTATTACTACTAATAATAAAAATTCGGGTTTATTTACATTATGTCTGACTAAACGAGAATATTACTACTGATAACAAAAATTCGAGTTTTTTACATTCTGTCTGACTAAACGACACTATTACTACTGACAATTAGAATTCGAAATTTTTAACCTTCTCTCGGACTAAACAAGACTATTACCACTGACAACTAAAATTCTTAATTTCAACGCCCTGTCTGACTAACGGAGACCATTACTACTGATAATAAAAATTCATCATTGTCGCACGTTCTGTCCAACAAAAATTGATTTCTGCCTACTGAGTTTAAAAATTACCTTTTCTTTTAAATACGCTCCTGATGAATAGATCTGACTTCTATTAATAATATTTACAAAATATTAATCATTTCGTCTGACAATAATTTACCTATACTACTGATACAATACAAAAATAATAGTTTTTGAAAATTATCTAAGGTAAAATAAAAAGGCAATTTTAAAAAGAAATTGAAAGTTGCTTGGGAAAAAATGTATTTTGAAAAAATGAAGAAAGGATCGATAAAAGTAATAAGAATTTTAAAAAGAAGAGAGGAGTATTATAAAAGTGGGTATTGAAGGTGAGAGAGAAAAAAAAGGGAGAGAGAGAGAGAGAGAGAGAGAGAGAGAGAAAGTTGGGATGTGGAGTGTAGAGGGGGATAAAGGGCGTCTAGTTGAGGGGAAATGTGTTTCATGAGCACGTGACGTCAACGCCGTTGTGATATCACCTTAAGAGTGTTGTAGCAAAAAGTGGCAGAGTGAAGAATACGAAGGAGAGTTGGCGGTTTGTGGACAGGGGTGGCTTAAACGACACTGTGCCCCGAGGCTATAAACGTTGAATACTATCACCTTTTTCTTTATATTGTCCCCTTTTTTTCTCTCCAATTTCACTGTCCTAGTTGCATTTTGCTCTCTCTCTCTCTCTCTCTCTCTCTCTCTCTATTTCTTTATTATTTTCTGTTTATTTCTGTCTTTCCTTCCTTCCTTCCTTCTTTCTTTCTCCCTTTCTATCTTTTTTTCTTTCTTTCTTTCTTTCTTTCTTTCTCCCTTTCTATCTTTCTTTCTTTCTTCTTGTCTTTCTCTCTTTCTCGCTCTGTATATCCATGCCTCCGTTTCGTTACGCCTTCGAGTTGAGAGAATGAAAAAAACCATCTGGGTATTATTTTATTGTCTGATCTCTCCCGAGTTCCGCTCTTCTCTATTTTTTTCTCTTTTATTGTTATCTGTATTACGCATCCCCGATGAATGATATTGATATTTTTACTGTTCTCAAGATAATAATTAATTTTTCCATTCTTTACTGTTTCATTAAAATTAAATAAAAAATAAATCATGTAAACAATATAGAAATAATATATAAAAAATTTAGAATACTAATCCAAAAACAACTTTTTTGAAATTTATTTTACAACGAGATTTTTTAATTCTAAATGAAGATAAAATTAAGAGAGAAGGAGAGAGAGAGAGAGAGAACTATTTCCAACTTGGAATTTTATATTAAAACTTTGAAATGCTATAGGAAAATTGACGAATTTTCCTATTATATTTTCTCAATGTCAAAAAGAAATAAACTAAAAAATTTTGTTAAAAAATTCATTTTTCGCGGAAAATTTCCCTCAAGTGAGGTTTATTTTTCCTGCAAAGGTAAAAAAAAGTTGTGACATCAAAAGTTGTTGATATTTGTCTTATTTTTAGTTCCTTCGATATGGAAACAAATTCCAATATAGATATTTTTTCTCTCTTCTTTCTTTCTTTTTTCTCGAACAAGAAAATAATGCAATTTACAATTTTTTTTCTATATATTACAAGAGATACGAAAATTTAACGCTTCAAAGGCACCCTTTTAATTAAAGGTTCCCGTGCCCGGAGTTTAAACCTTTGTTTCAGTTTAATTTGTAATTGCTCTTTATTTTCTGCTTCTGACTTGTTGCAATAGATGGAAGGCAAAAAAAAAGAAGGTAAATACAATAGAACAAAAAATAGAGAAGAATAATGTTGCGTAATTTATTTTTCTCCATTTGTGTTCACATATTCACTCATTTAATACCTCTAGAATCCGAAACAAAGGAATAAAATACAAAAATTATTTATCTCATTAAGAAGAATAATTTAATGTAAATGAAATGAAATGAAATGTAAATTAATAAATTTAATATAAATCAAATTGAAAAAGTTAGAAAAATGTAAATCGATAATCAAGGGAAAGTAAATAATATTTACAAAATGATTAATTTTGCATTCGGTTAGAGGAGAAATTCGTTTTTTCTTTTTTTGGTGAAAATTCTAATTCTTTATTACTTTCAATCAATTCCAATATTGATAGAAATTAAAAAAACAAAAAAAAATCCCAATTACATTCCAATTGTTAGGAAATTTATAATAAAAAAAAAAATACCAAGAAAAATGTTATATCGAAAATAAAAGATTGTGCATTTTTAAAATAAATTGCAAAAAAAAATTCATTTAGAATTGCTTTCTCGAATTGAAAATATATCAATTCTTGGATAAAAAATGTGTTTAAACTAATTAGATATGTTTCATTAACAATTATCGAGATTGGAAACCAGTACCGACACTTTTATCGGAAGAATTCCCCATCTGCATATCACTCTTAACAATCTGAAATGTACATTATCGAATTTTGCATAAAATGCCTTTTAAAATGCCTCTCATGCTTCCTGAGCTATTTTCCTTGTTTAGTCAAGTACGCTTTTAGAATTGGAAACATATATATTTTTGGAAACATATTTTTTTAAGGCAAGGGAGTATTATTTTAAAAAAATTTTTTTAACTTTTATTCATTACACATTGTTCTAATTTTCGTTTTGTTGACAATACGTTGTCAATTTTCTTTTCATATGCCAAAATAGTGATTAAAACATTTTGTTATTTTCATATCAGTAGTAAAAGTCAATTTAAGTCAGACTGAATTGCGTCGACATTTTTTCAGTAGTAAAAACTTTTTTTGTCAGACAATAGGTTCTAAATTTTATTTTAATTCGTCAGAATAGTTGTTGAAAGTTTTTGTTATTTTCGTGTCAGTAGTAAAGGTCAACTTTAGTCAGACTGAACTGCGTCGAAATTTTTTCAGTAGTAAAAACTTTTTTTGTCAGACAATAGGTTCTGTATTTTATTTTAATTCGTCAGAATAGTTGTTGAAAGTTTTTGTTATTTTCGTATCAATAGTAAAGGTCAACTTTAGTCAGACTGAACTGCGTCGAAATTTGTTCAGTAGTAAAAGTATTTTTAGTCGGACAATAAATTTTTCAGTTTTCTTTTTTTTAGTATGTCGAATAATTATTGGAAGTTTTAGTTATTTTCGCATAAGTAGTAAGAGTCAACATCAGTCAGACTGAATTGCATCTAATTCTGAGAATTCTTCCAGTAGTAAAAGACATTTTTAGTCAGACAATACGTTGTCAATTTTCTTTTCATATGCCAAAATAGTGATTAAAACATTTTGTTATTTTCATATCAGTAGTAAAAGTTAATTTAAGTCAGACTG
>JUFY01015191.1:0-16142 GCA_001855655.1 Leptopilina clavipes
TTTATAATTTATAATTTATAATGTATAATTTACAATTTATAATTTATAATTTTCCCCAGAGTATTCCCGACGTTTTATAAAATAAAAAAAAAAAATTTTTATGGAAACCTGATTGAATTTTTAATCGCGAATATGTATGAACATTCGCCCGGTGAAGTAAGTTTTCCAAGTATCGTAACTATTCTCAGACTTCTTGACAAAGTGAAACTTATCCTGCAAAGTTGGTAATATATATGGGCCGAATCCAACTTAGAAATATAGCGAGAAACATTTTCACTGTCTGAAATATTTATCACGCAAAAAAAAGGCGGTTATGCAAACGCCCCTCGAGCCTCACCCAAGAGTTAGGTCAAATTACACGAAAAAAAAAAATAGAAAAAAAAATTTGTATACTTTGTCGCAGTTACAGTCACCCTTATTTTTCTTTCATAAAGTCGCTTATTCCATTTTCCTTGAAAATCCGTCTTTCGGAAAAAAAAATTATAAAAAAAACCTCATATTTACTAATATTTAGATAATATTAATATTCACTAATATTAATAATATTCACTAATATTAATAATATTCACTGATATTAATAATATTCACTAATATTACTCCAAGACTTTTTTCACTCTTTTTTTTATAACAAGAATTTCAATTTCATTAAAAGTGAGCCAAAAAATATTCTAAAGAATAAAAAAATTTCAAACTCACCATTTGCAGATTCAAACGTAGAAAATTGGGCATCAAATTCATCCTCTCTGGATTCGGCTTTTCTCCACATTTTTGATGTCCTTCCTCGTCCTCCTTGTTCGTCCTTTCTGAATCCCTAACCTTTCTCCTCATCACTCCTGGAACGAACAACCTGAAAATTTCCAAAAAAACACAATAATTAATAATAAATAAATATTTTCCTCTTCTTAGCGTAATTTAAAAATATTTGCCTAAATATTAACATGCGTAAGTTTATATTGAGGAAAATCATCAACTTCACTATTAAAGTTTATATTTATATTATTCTAGTATTCTAAATAGTATTCTAAATAGTATTCTATCTCTGAATTAGTAAAATTTTCCACTAATTTTTAATAATGACTCCGCAAAAAGTTGAGTGTAGAAAACATTGAAATTTGAAATTCCCAGTATCCCTTGAGTCTTAAGTGTGCGCGCATCCACTTTGGCAATATGAAAAAAAATCCCCAAAAGCGACAACTTTGCTAATATGCGATATTTTCAAGAAGGGCCTAGACGAGGCCGTTTAAAACGAAAGACACACTCAAAGTTGGCTCATTTGAAAAGTTTTTTTCCCTGCGCAAATTTTTCGCATACAATTCCGTATTTCCGGAACTTCGCGTATTCTCCATTGCCACCCCCCACCTCTTACTGATCCTTCTCCTCGTACAACGACTTTTCAAATTAATTTTTAAGGGTTTCATCCGCGAAGCTCTCTCGTTACCGTCGCTAAAATCGTGCCTCGTTCATTTTCACTTTCTTCGACTTTTCTCTCTCTCTCTTGCCTATCTTGACTTTTTTCTCCTCCTCCTCCTTCATCTTTTTTTTCCTCTCTCTCTCAACTCTGATCCAACTCTGTATGAAATTTACTTTTCTCTTTTCACAGCTATCCGCGCTTCTATTTCTCTTTCTGTGCCTTTCGGCGAAAGAAGGTGTTTGCCGAGGTAGCGCAATAATGCCGATGGTACCCAGCAAACTTGCGAGAATGCACTTTTTTATTTGTTCACAATTGTCAATATTTGTTTTCGCACTGGGCGAAATAATAAATGGTATAAAGTGACTGTGGGTGGAAATTTCTTTTATAATAACTCAATTGTCAACTTTCTTTTTATTTTTCAATTGGAGGATTTTCCATCATATCTTATATTGTCCCAATGGAAAATTGATTTTATCGCACATTTTTCCAATTCCAAACACAGAGACAGAGAGAGAGAGAGTATTATTTGTCCAATAAAATTTAAAACCATCTCGTTAATTTTCTTGAAAATTAATCATTGATTTTAAAATTAACAAATTTTATTTTATTTTTACCATATTTTACACCCAGAAAAAAGATATATTTGTCTCAGAGCCAAATAAACTATTTATTTGGAACAAATAAATTTTATTTGGTTCAAATAAATTTTATTTGGTTCAAATAAAATTTTTATTTAAAACAAATAAATAATTTAGTTGGCTCAGAGACAAATATACTTTTATTTAACTCAAATAAATTATATTTGGTTCAAATAAAACATTTCTCTGGGTGTACTTCGACAAAAATTTAAATTAATTTCAAAAAAAAAGAATCTTGCTTCTAAAAAAAATTATTTTTAAATCATTTATTTATGAACAAATTTTCCTGTATCTGAAAATACTTAAATTTTATTCAAAGAAACTCTTCTTCATTATCATAATTTTTTTTTCTTGCACAAAAAAAAGATAACATATTTTTAGATATCATTTTTGTTGAATCGATTCGAGAAACCTTCAAACTTAAAACTGCAAATATCACTCTTTAGAATCAGACTAGTTTGGAAACTTTATTTTTCCTCACGTGAGTTCAACTTTTGAATTGCTATGTTATTGCGAAGTAATTTCACAGTACATATTTGTATACCACATTCAGTATAGAAAGTTTTTCTCTGAATGTGTTGTGCGAAAACTTTGCGGGATAACAAAAATAGTTTCGTCTGCTGGAAAAAGTAGCAAATCTCCTTTATCAAATAAAGTGCCTCGCAATCTTTAATATTCCAGTTGGTCCAAAAAAAAAAAGAAAAAATAGTATAGAACTCTTTTTACGACTCTTCTGTAGATTATACAAAAAACGATTGCACAATTTTTTTACATAAAAAAATTTAAAAAAAAACAGAAGTTTAAATTACTTTACGAGTAATTTTTTTCTTCAGAAAAAAAAAGTTTAATTTAAGTTTAATTCTCTCTCTCTCTCTCTCTCTCTCTCTCTCTTCGTTATTTATTTAGAAAAATTTTTAATTAACTTTTTTCTGCATATTTCGTCAATATTAAGTGGTAAAAAATCATCTTTTTTTGTCAAAGGGCAAAAATTGAAATTTTCCAAAGGGGAAAATTATTTCACGATAATTAGACATTAAGCAACCAAACGAGAAACTTCTTTTTGTTTCTTGCACAATGTAAAAAATAAGCAACAAAAAAATTTTTTTTGCTCTGGCACAATGTAAAAAATAAGCAACAAAAAAATTTTTTTTCGCTCTGGCACAATGTTAAAAAATGTTTATATAAAGAATATAAAAATTAAAAATAGAAAATAATATTCCAAAATTTAATGAAATCTTATTTTTTTTTTCTGTTTCAGGCCAAGTTGTTGGAATCGTCCCACGCTTGGCTCGGTGCCTCCACCTCCAGTATAGCAGGTGAGTTTTAAATATTTTTACAACGTCCATTCTCGAATTTCCAGTGGCTTGATTCGATTTCCGAGCTCGTAAAACAAGCGGAAATTAAAACCGAGAAATTTGACATCAGCATTTTACGGAGAGCATTATTACCATTTTTATTATTTCATATACACATTTGTAGTTTCATATTATCTTTCTTTTTTTTTTTGCACAAAACGTATATTTCATACCTGCGCAATTTCGGAATATTTAATTTTACTAATATTAATATTTATAAAAACCGAGATTTTTAATATTTCTTTTATCAACTTTTACTATAATATGTGACAAAAGTAATTCAAATTGCATTCATGATTGCGTTTAATTTTTTTTTACATACAATTACATTTTTACGTTATTTATAAATTGAATAATTATTCAGCAACATTGAATGCTATTTGAAAAAAATTTTTTTTCTTTTTTTTTTTGATTCTATGAAAGTAAATGATCGCGATATAGGAAAAGTACAAGGAGACGTCGAATCCGCAATACCTGCAACGGGCAACAACTTTATTATTCTTTGGTGCCACGATAAAAGTCAGGAATGCGTTTAACATTAACGAAGAAAACTATGCGGAGAGTTAATAGCCACCGATAACAATGCGCTCGCGATTTGTGCTTTGAACACGCCATTCAAAGAGGAAACGAAAAAAAGAGGACAAGAAAAGGCACAGCGACCATTACAGAATGTTTCGGTTCTTCCTATGTATATGAACTTTTATAAGCATTTCTCAACAATTTTTCATATTTCACATTTAATCTTACACATGTGCATGAAATCTCTCTCTAAAAAAAAAAGAAAAAAAAAAAAACTATAGACACTAAAAAAATAATCTCCACTTAATCTCCACGTACATCCAGAGAAATGATTTATTCAAACCAAATATAATTTATTTAAGTTAAATAAAAGTATATTTATCTCAGACTACTAAACTATTCATTTGTTTTAAATTTATTTGAACCAAATACAATTTTTATTTGAACCAAATAAAATTTTTCTTCAGCCTAATAAATTTTTATTTGAAACAAATACAATTTTAATTTCAACCGAATAAATTTTTATTTGAATCAAATACAATTTTTATTTGGACCAAATAAAATTTTTCTTCAGCCTAATAAATTTTTATTTGAAACAAATACAATTTTAATTTCAAACGAATAAATTTTTATTTGAGCCAAATACAATTTTAATTTCAATCAAATAAATTTTTATTTGAACCAAATACAATTTTTATTTGGACCAAATAAAATTTTTCTTTAGCCTAATAAATTTTTAGTTGAAACAAATACAATTTTAATTTCAACCGAATAAATTTTTATTTGAGCCAAATACAATTTTTATTTGAACCAAATACAATTTTTATTTGAACCAAATACAATTTTTATTTCAACCAAATACAATTTTTATTTGAACCAAATACAATTTTTATTTGGACCAAATACAATTTATATTTGGACCAAATAAAATTTTTCTTCAACCAAATATATTTTTATTTAAAGCAAATACAATAATTTTTATTTCAACAAAATAAATATTTCTTTGGACCAAATACAATTTTTATTTGAAGCAAATAGAATTTTTATTTGGACCAAATAAAATTTGGTTCTGAGTGAAATCTTTTTTCTGGTTGTAACTTATTTTCTTTCTATTTTTAAGTACTATTTTTACCGCATATTTTGATATTAAAACTATTCCCCCCCCCCACAAAAAAAAGAAGAAGAAAAATTGTAAATGAAATTAATCTTAAATTTAATAAAATCTAAATTGAAACTAAATTTAATTAAATCTAAGAGGTCAAATTTAATCTAACTAAGGTTAGATTAAATTGACTTTAAATTTAATTAAAGCACCAACTAAAAGTTAAGTTTAGAAAATATTTCGAAATTAAATTTTAATTGTGAATTAAATTAGAAACTGAAATCAAGTCAGAATAATAAAATAAAACTAATTTTATCTCTAAGCACAAATATTAAAATAAACTGTGAAATTAAATAATAATTCCGCAGGAATAATTTAATATTTCATTGCAGACATTTATATTAAATTTATTATATAGATCAATTTGAAATTAAAGGGAATATTTCCTTTCCTTTTTTCCATATTAAACAAACTTTCTTATTGATTTTTCGATTTTCAACCATATTTACAATGCTCCCTAATTTATTTGTTAAAAAAAAAAGAAAAATAGCAGTTAAAGTTGCTCTTCGCGTTCCAAGTTCTTTATTCGCAGAATTTAATTACTTTCTTTTTTCCTTCTCTCTTTCTTTGGTTTCGTTTGGTTCTATGGTTTCAGGGAGAGAGATTATTTTTCCAAAGGGGGAAGTATCAATAAAGTCTGTTTTTAGGCTCAGAAAAATTATTTCTTTCTTATGAGTTAATTAAAAAATTCTCAGACAACGTCTGAAAAATAATTATTATCTTAAAAAAGAAAAAAAATTATATGTATAATTTAAAAATAGAAAATTCATAATTCTAACAAGTTCTTCGATTTTAATTTTTCTTTCATATTTTCTTTTTCATCAAAAAATATTCTAATTTATTTATTTGCTTTTGTTTGATTTTTTAAGAAGAAAAAAAATATTAAAATCAAATAATTTTAGAAAATACTTTATGCAATTTTAGAGATAATTAAGTATCGAAGAAAAATCCCCTTCTCTCTTGTCAGCTAATCGTGGGTAATACATGGGTCGTAAGCTGATACTTGACCGTTAGAAAGCAGGCTTTAAAACGTTTGTAACGCGCGTCAAAGCATAAATTGCGACGTATATAAACGGCGTTAATTACTCTGTACGTGCGCGACTCCGGGTGAAAACTCTCGCGCGCGGTCATTCAACACGCAACGAGAATTTTACTGACACTTTCCGGATCTTCAAATCGAGAACAAATTTCTCAGATTACGCATTAATACAAAAAACCAGTATTTTTCCAAAAAACAAATCAAATTTTCTCTCATTTAAAAATTCAAAAATTCTTATTAAATCACGTTTTCGAGAATTTTTCTTTCTTAATTAACGATTCAAAAATATGATTTTCAAGCTGAAAATTTTGATTAGTCATTATTGAAAAAAAAAACGAGAAAGAAAATTTTTTCTAGAGAAAATTAATAAAAAAAATTATTATCATTTACACTTTTTGGATACATTTGCAAAATAAAAAGAATTTCTTTCCTCAAATCAAATTTTCTGGAAAACAATGTTGAAAAATTAGAATAAAATTACGTGGAATCAAAAACAATTTCATCGTTTAAGTGGAAAAATAAGTCACTAGTCAGACAAGATTCCAGTTTTAAGTAGAAAAGACGTACACGCGTTTAAATTCTTAGGTGAAATTACACAATAAGTAAAATAAATTCAATTGAATGGCACATTAAATTGAACTTTAATGAAACTCATCGTCAGTGTTTGTACATTAAATTCCATTGTAAACTAATTAAACCTAAATTAAAGTAAATTCAAACGCAATTAAGCCTAAACTAATCAAAGTTTAAATTTTGTTTAATTCAATTTAATTTAGATTAATGTATATGTAATTAATTTTAAATTGAAATATATATTCATTTTATTCGTTTCTGAACTAAATTATTATTTATTTTTAAACTAAATTATTATTTATTTCTAAACTAAATTATTATTTATTTTTGAAAAAAATTATTATTTATTTCTGAATTAAATTATTTCTCGAATAAATTATTATTTATACAATCTCAATTCAATTCAATTATTTTTATTGAATTTCAATTCAATTATTTTCATTGAATTTCAATTCAATTATTTTCATTGAATTTTAATTTAGTTATTTTTATTGAATTTCAATTCAATAATTTTCATTGAATTTCAATTCAATAATTTTCATTGAATTTCAATTCAATTATTTTCATTGAATTTCAATTCAATTATTTTCATTGAATTGCAATTCAAGTATTTTTATTAAATTTTAATTTAATTATTTTTATTTAATTTCAATTCAATTATTTTTATTGAATTTCAATTCAATTATTTTCATTGCATTTTAATATAATCATTTTTATTGAATTTCAATTCAATAATTTTCATTGAATTTCAATTCAATTATTTTCATTGAATTGCAATTCAATCATTTTCATTAAATTTTAATTTAATTATTTTTATTGAATTGCAATTCAATTATTTTCATTGAATTGCAATTCAATTATTTTCATTAAATTTTAATTTAATTATTTTTATTGAATTTCAATTGAATTGTTTTCATTGAATTTCAATTTAATTATTTTTATTGAATTTCAATTCAATATTCAATAATTAATAATAATAATTTATTCCTACCATATTCAATAATTGAATAATCGAGCAAGAAATAATTCAAACTTAAAAACAAATTAAAGTTGATTAGAGAAAAATAATCGAATAAAAAATGATCAAAATTTTCAGCTGGAATAAATTCCAATCGTTTTTTCCGAAAGTAAAAACATTTTCTGTATTGATGCTTCCGAAAAACCCTATTTTTTTCAAATTAATCTCATTTTCATTGAGATTTTCATCCCTTTTTCTATACATAAATTGAGAAATTTAGACAAAAATACAAAAATTTCCCTAATAAAAGAAATTCAGAATATTTTCTTGCAAAATTCATTCTCTAGAAAAATCTTTCCCTAATGAAAGATTAATTAAGCTTCAATTATCCTTGAGTAATGAAATACTAGAATCGAATGGGTCTCGGGAGTAAACAAATGGATAATAATAATAATAATACATAATAATACTTTAAAAAGCAGGTCTGTAAATAAATAAAACAAAAAAAGGTGGGAAAGGGGATTCATTTAGAAAAAATGAAGAATTCGAGATAGGTATCTGCTAATTTTTAGCTGACTACTCAAACCTGCTGAAGCTGAAGGCGCCAACCTGGACCAGACACGATCTCCAGGAGGCAATTGAGGCTGTGGTCACGCAGAAAATGCGCTTTACTCAAGCTTCAACAAAATATGGAATTCCAAAGGGCACACTCTATGACAACATCCTTGGCAAATCAAAAAGAATGATGGTCCTCGAGGAGGCTGGTCTTAATCCCAGCGATGAATCAGCTGTTCTTGAATTTTGCTGTGACACAAGCATTCATCCTTATAATCGACGAACGAAAAAATCCCTCAATACAATACTCAATTTCGTCGAGAAAATAAGACGCGAAAGAGATCCAAATTTTATGTTCACTGGTCTCTCTGGTTTTCGCTGGTGGTGGGCATTTTGCAAAAAACATTCAATAGTTTCACTTTATTTTAATGACGACAATGAACACGAATGAAATTTGAAGGAAAAAAAAAGAATTTCGTTCTATTTAATGAAGAAAAAACATTTTTTTTTCTCAAGAAAGATAAATTAAAACGATAAAGAAATCAAATCGTTTGCCTAAAATCTCATCATTTAAAAATCAAACAATTTATAGAAATTAATTTATCATTTTGAATAATACTATATCAATATTAAAAATTAAAAAATAAATTCATTAAAGTGTGAAACAATTCACTTTTATTACAATTTATGTTCTCTCTTCAATTAATTTTATTATTTTTCCCCGCATATTCGACAAGAGAAATTTATTAAGTATTATTAAAAATAATTTAAATATTACACCTGAAATTAATTGCAAGTAAAATAAATAATATTAAATACCTAGCGGATATTTTATTTATATGTATACTAATTATGGAAATTCATTCTTCCAATTATAAAATATATAATTAATAAAAGAATCGACTAATTAGGAGAAACAATTAAAATAGTACAACGGAGATTAAATAATTAAATTTAAATTAAGTAATTGTTTGATTTAATTATTTCGATCAATTTAAATTGACAGTTCCTACTAATTACTTTAATTAAAAACCGCGCCATTATAATAAAATCACTGTAAATAGAAGCAAAAAAGAAAAAAAAATTGCACAATATTAATTAATTATTAAAAACCAAGTAAATAAAATTCAGATTATAAAAAAAAAATTGTGACAAAATATTTTTAAATTGATATATTTTTTTGTTTGATAAATTTGTGTAATAAATAAATACTTCCTCTATGAGGAAGCAATAAATAAATATATTTAATGAGATTTCAGATTTGAAATTATATGAAATTTAAATAATGTGATAAATTTAAAAACATTGAAAATGTTTTTTCTTCATTTGGAGAATGCAAAGCCTTAGGTAATGCGTTTAGATGTATAAAAATTAGTGCCTTTTTATTAAAATCGTCTTCCATCGAATAAGAAATATAGAATATATATTCCATTCCACTTCATTCCATCTCATATATTTTAATTCGGTTCGACGAAGCCAACAATTGTACATATCGTTGCGCGTGCTATTCGTCACTAATTTGATATTAATTGTAAGTAGAGCAATATCATTCCATTCGGTCAGGGACGAAATTAAAATAATAATAATAATTCTAAACATACTTTAAATTACGTCTTTCAGATAATTATTCAAATTACATGTTTAATTATCCGTGGAATTAAGAAACCGAGTTTTTTTTTGACAATAATTTAGTAATTTACTGAAAAACGTAGTCAAAGGGAAAAAAGAAGGTAATTTAAAAATTTTTATCAATTAAAATAATTAATTTCGAAATAGTTAAATAATTAATTTAAATAATTAAATAATTAATGTTTAATTATTTCAATTAAATAATTAATTTAAATATGTAAATAATTAATGTTTAATTCTTTCAATTAAATAATTATTTTAAATAATTTAAATTAATGTTTAATTATTTCAATTATTTTACAACAATAATTAATTAATCAAAATTCAAAATTAATATTATTAATATGATGAAACAAGAAAATTGTAATACTACTTCTTAATTTTGAAGGAATTTTCATCGATATCGTCTCTGACTATTAATTAATCCGCACGGAGAATCATAATTCAATAATTATTTATGAAAAAAATTCTAAAAAAAAATTCTCAAAAATTATCACAAAGTGATTAAATGCATAATATAAACGCTCAAAAAAAAATAGAAATTAAGTTTAAAAGTCTAAACTCAAAAATATGTTAATAAAAGAAAATTATTAAAAATTATTTTTAAAAAATGTAATTTTTAAAGCATTTAAAAAACTTTTGTCTTCCAAAGTAATTAATAATTTTTAATCCCGCGAGTTGAAACAAATTCGCTTGTTATATGCGCGTAAAAGTCTCTCGCTCCAAGAATGTACGACAAGCGCAAAAATTTAGATTTATTTTATAAATATATAATTATTTATTTAATCATAAATCGAAACTTTTTTTTCCGAGATAATTTTCCTTGAAATTGACGCAATCAGACACATTAAGATTGTTACTGGCGCCTGCAAAATATCACAATCTAAATAATTTTAACGACTGTGCGTTCTCAAATCAAGGTATTTATCTCAACCAATTGCTCAAAACTGCGATTTTATACTCAAGTGACTTGCAATTTAAAAAAAAAAAAGAATTAACAATTTTGAATGTTGGAAGAAAAATGAAACATTCTTATTAATTAAAACAGTAAAAATAATAACAATTAATAAGAAGTAAATTATTATTAATCACTGATAGCAATAAATAATATTGTATTAATTATTACAAAGTAAATTATTACCAATTAGTTAAAAATTAGAAAACAATTAACAATTAGACAATTAGAAAACAATTAACAATTAGAAAAATTATTAATTATCATTCTCCGTGCAATTGTAATTATTATGGGACCAATGTCTTTTGTATTTGAAAAGAAAAAAAAAAAAAGATTCAATACCTCAAAGATATAATAGAAATGTAATTGTGACTGACTTGAGCTACTAAATTTAGCCCGAAACAAAACTTTTTTAAAACTTTTTATCCTTATTCACTATCTAGTTTTCCATTTTTCATTTGTAATGACTATTTATAAAACTCACTGAATATATATCGATTTCGCTTGACCTCTTTTTATTTTTAACGTTAGAAAAAATATTCAAGCTTTGTTAAATTTACAGTTCTTAGCATAATATGCATTCCCCGCGGCTGTTATAATTTGACAAGTCACAAAACACCAGTATTTGCTATAAAATACTGAGAAATTATTATAATCTAAAAAAAGAACGTCGTTACTCTTCTATATAAATATATATTGTTTACAAATTATAGCGCGTTTTATTATTTTTATTTCCAATTAAAATGAGAAAAAAATATTTCTAAAAACTGGTGCTCGAATATTATATCGTTGTATCATAAAAAATTACTTTATACACAAGAAAAAAATTATTCACTGCTACTATGAACAAACAAACATGTAAATTTATATTTAAATCTATTGATTATCTGCCAAATTATTGAAGGCAATCAAAAATTTTTTCCATTTGAGAAAAAATTTATCAAAAAAAATAAATATTTTTTATCCAGTGTAAAAAAAAAACTTTTTAAAAATGTAATCTATACAGGTATGACAAGAAAAAGAAAAATTCTCTCAAATATTGATAAAAATTTTTCCACCCACACTTTTTAGATCACTAAAAATAAAAACTGTTTCAATTAAATTAACGAATAAAAAAAATGTTTAAATAATTTATAAGTTTTAAAAATTTTTTCAATTTATTAACAAGTTAAAGCAAAGAAATGTTTGCGAAAAAAATTTCCAAAAAAACAAAGAGAGAAAAAAATGACTTTTAGATCTAAAGAGGCGTGATGTGATAAAATCATTCAAAATAAAAAAAATTGATCGTTTTTTTTTGTCAAGAGATGTACAAAGATATATGTATACAATAAATAGAAATTAAATGAGCAATTGTCGCGCAAAAGATAAGAGGTAATCGACTTTTGATTCGGCAAAAGTGAGCGTTTTCAAGTCTCGCTTTGTGAGACGAGATAAAATAATGATTTTTCAGAGAGAGAGAGAGAGAGAGAGAAAGAGCAATTAGTTAATTAGTCTCGTCTAATGCCAACGATGGTCTCGTACCGAACACAAACGACGCAGCGCTTCTCTACACGTGTTTTTCAATTAATTGTATTAATCATTAAATTGGAGGAGCCCTAATTAGACTCAATAACTTAACTATTAAATAATTGTTCCGGATCGAGGCCATCATATACTGAGTGTGTGTGTGTTACTCGATGCTCTCGCACTATTCATGCCCATCGAAGAGGCGCACCTTTTACTATACATATAAATATATATTAACTATTTTTTCAAAAGCCTTGTATATTTTTCACCGCGTGGTAAAAAAGGCAAAAAAAAAATCGCCTTTATTTTTTTTCAAATATTTGCTCCTGACAAGTTACACAAAAAAAAAATGTTTTCAATTTCAACTTAATTAGTTTTAGTTATTTGTTCGCAAATTAGTTTTTCAATATAAATTTCTATTACGTTCCAATAATATTGTTTTTTCCCCAACTGGAAATGTGTATTTTCTTTTCCAAATTTTTCACCTATAATACAAATTTATTTATTCAACGAGTTTAAGAACTGTTTGAATTTTACTTTTTTCAAATTTATATTTATAATTTTTAATTAATTTCTTTTGTTCGCTTAAACTCGACATACTTTTCCTAATTTAATATTTTTCCCAGCACTTAAAAATAAAATTTTTTTTTAATTATTTAATTATTTAATTATTTAATTATTTTATTACTTTATTACTTTATAGTTTTTTTAAAATTTTTATTTAACTTTTATAACTAATTAAAATTATTATTATATATTAATTATTGATTTATTATTAATTTCATTACAATTTTAACAAAAAGAAGAAACATAAAAATTTAATAATTTAGTTTTTATATTTCAAAAAATTAATGGAAATTAATTATCTCGCAAATTTTTTTTTCCAGGGGTGGGAGAGTATAAATTTTTTGTTTAATTCAATTATAAAAGAGATTCGAAAATAGAAAAATTTTACTGGGTTATTAATTAATTAGAAGCTCTAATTAACGAACAAAAACTCCTTCTCCGTTCAAAGTAAGTCAATTAACTAAATTTTTTTCTCCCCGAGATGAATCTAACGTTTAATAACTAAAGAAACCCTTTGAAGAAACAAAGATTATTTCATTAATTTTTTTTCCACCTCAAATACGACTTCAACGATATGAAAAAATACAATCATTTGCCGAACGTTGAAAAAAAAATTACCCAATAATTATATTCTCTCATTCGAAAATATGGAATGGAAAAAATAATATTTCTGGATTTCCAGATTTCTCTTTTGTTTTCAGATGACCTTCACTTCAAGGTACCATCAAGTATTGTATAATAAACTTTCTATATCAATATATATAATCTAAACGTATAAGATTTAATATACGATCAATGATTGGCGATTGACGATGTAAAAAAAACGGGTAGTTTTGTCAAGACCCAAATAGGCCTTAATAGGACATAATTAAGAGTCTCGAATTCATTTGTTTTCAAGCAATAAATATAATTAATAAGCAAGAAAGGAGAAAAAAAACGTTTTTTTGACAAGTTTTTTTGTCGCGGTTAATTAAAAAAACAAAACACAAATTTTGCTTGACATTTATAAACGTACGTATGTATTTTTGATTTTAATGAGATTATATATTGTAATCGGGTTTTTGTGAGAATCTTCAAGTACTAATGGAATTCCCTTTTCTTTTTCATGGGGGGACGTTACAACAGACAGCTACCAGTACCAGCTGCAGTCCATGTGGCAAAAGTGTTGGAACACCAATCAGAGTCTGGTACACAACCTTCGCTTCCGAGAACGCGGACCTCTCAAGTCCTGGAGGCCAGAAACTATGGCGGAGGCGATCTTCAGTGTTCTCAAGGAGGGACTGTCCCTTAGTCAAGCTGCCAGGTGCGTTTTCAAATTATATTTTTAAATATCCTATACAGATATATTATATCCACCTGTCTACCATAAAAATCCAACTTCTTTAAAAAACCATTCATCATTTTATCAATTCACTAATGAGACTTCTTATATATCTACTCCACAAGATCAACGATGACTTAATTTGCCAACAACAAACGAACAAAAAAACGGAATAAATATTTTTTCCATATTAAAAATATTTAATTTTCCCCTTCAAGATATATATTTTTTTTTTTTTGAAAAAAGATTCCTTTTTATGTCAATTTCTCATCTTCCTTGTATTACCCAAAATTGATTTTTTGCACTGGAAAAAAATTATTTGATTCAAATAAATAAAAAAATCAATATTCAAATTCTAATAAATTGTCTATTATTAGATAAATATTTACTTGAACCAAATAATTTTCTTTTGAATCAAATAAACTGTCATTGAATCAATAATTTCTGTATTTGCACCAAATACCATTTAAATGACTCAAATAAAATTTTTTTTCTAAATTTGAATTAGTTAAAAGTAACTAATTTGATAGCAAAAAGTCTATCAAATTAATTTATTTTTATTTAAATCAAATAAATTGCAATTGAATCAATAATTTCTGTATTTGCATCAAATACGATTTAAATGACTCAAATAAATTTTTTTCTCTAAATTTGAATGAGATAAAATTTAAAAATAACTAATTTGATAGCAAAAAGTCAGTCACTCATTCAAACAATAAGTTTTTTTTACTAATTTAGTTAAAAATAACTTAATTAGTAAAATTTAATTTTAGATTATGTCAAAATAACTAAAATTTCTAGTAGCTAATTCAAATAGTCGAATTTGATTTTTTTTAGTTACTTTTTACTACAAATTAGTTATTTTTTAATAATTAGTTATTTTTTACTAATTGCTGAAGCAAAAAGTCTGCCAAGATTTTACTAACAATTAGCGATTTTTAACTAAGTATTAGTAAAAAAAAAAAAATAAATTTGTAGTAAAAAATAACTAATTTGTAGTATAAAAATAACTAAAAGAAATAGTCAAATTCGACATATTTGAATTAGTTGCTAGAAATGTTAGTATTTAGTATTTTAGTATTTAGTATTTAGTAATTTCATTTGGACATAGTGAATTTAATATAATGAGTTATTTTCAACTAATTCAGATTTAGACACACAAGTAAATATTTATTAGATTAAAGCCAAGTAATCCATTATTTGAATCAAATAAATTCAATTTTCAGTCTGAACATAACTCAAAAGAAGAAACGATAAATTGAAATTTTACTCAACTTATTGAAATTTTTAATAATAAAACCAATATGAAAGAATTAAATAAAACTTGAGTTAAAAAAGAAGAGCAAAAAATGAAGAAAATCTTTTTCTTATTAATTACCAGAGACTTAAAAAAAAAAAATTTCTCATTAAAAGTAGCTCAAAGGATACAAGAGAATTTTCAATTAAAAATTTCTGTGACTTATTGCATGGTCACCTGTTTCAATGTTTTTCTAGTGCACAGATTTTTTAATTTCCCCTTATTTGAAATATTAATGTGAGACAAATGAATCATATAAAACAAATTTAAGATCATAAGTTTACGTTTATACAATGCAACGCAAATTTTTCTTTCTATATTTTTTATTTTTATTTAGGGACCATATGCAATAATCTCACACACCATATTTTTAATTGCTTTAGCTTCTACAATGAAATATATTGCATGAGCCTTTTACTTTATTTTCATTTTTTTCCAGTTCTCTCTCTATTTTTATAATATAATCAATAATTGAATACATAATTAAAGAATCTATTTTCAAAAATAAACCATTTCTTTCAACTCTCTAAATCTGAATTAGTAAAAATTTCAACTAATTTGTGACTGACTTTTAGTTTTTGAATTAGTTAAAATTTACTAATAAATTAGTAGAAATTTTTTTTTACTATTTATTAATAAAATTTAACTAACTGACTT
>JUFY01015195.1:9107-24570 GCA_001855655.1 Leptopilina clavipes
TTTTTTTATAAATTATGATTATTATTTTTGAGATCATCATTCCAAGTCATCTGGTTAATATTTTAACAATTAGATTTTTCACAATTTTAAAAATTAATAATTAATAATTTTAAAACTAATATGATAATTTTATTCCTGCAAATGATGAATGCATATTATCAATTCATCTTCATTTTAAACAAGTTCTGTGATCATTTTTTTTTCATTCTTCTTACGATTCGGTTAGTATTAATTGCATAATACATGAATTATGCATTATGCAATTAAATGACTAAGGAATATAGTGTATCGAATTGTAATTTTTTTTGCGAGAAGTAAAATAACTTATAATTTACCCTTAATAATTTTTTAACATTGTTTCTAAAAAATTTTTAATCACTTGAGTTAGCTAATAAATTACTTGATAATTTACCGAATTAATTTGATTAAAATTTATCAATGATAACCTCTCTGAAATAATTAAATTTTTTAGAAACAGTCTCTCTAAAGTAATTTTTGTTCAGTTCAAATAAAAATTCATTTTACAATATATAATACACCTAAATTATTTTTCGTCTAATTAGAAAAAAAATGCATCAGAAAATAAAATGAAAATAAATACATTCAAATCATCATCCACTTCCATTTAAAGCTATAAAATTCGCGCATAATTAAGTAATCGCGGAAAAACATGTCCAATGAGTTATGTCAATTTATTATGTCAATTTATGTATCACAATCGTGTATCATTCAAAAGATGAATACTCTTATGCAATGAGAAAACAATCTATATATACATAATCTACAAGAGAACAAAAAAAAATCATTATTAGTATCTACTAAATGAAAAATATAAAAAAAAAGATTTATTTTTGTTATAATTTTGTCCTCGTTAAGTTTTTTCCATTTTATTTAAGTTGTTTCACAATTTATTCATGTTACTCTAGAAAAATATATCAAGGTCTCTCGAAAAGAATGTATACATATATATTATGCTATAAAAAAATTCTCAATGGAAAAAAAATAAAAAAATATATTATTATATTACCTACAATATAAATATATTAAATTATATAAATTATTATTTTACATTATTTTCCAAACTGGAATCCATGTATTAATATTTAATAAATAAACACTATAATAATAATTCTAACTGTTAAATTTTCAAGACTATTGACTATATATATTTGAATTGATTGCTATTAAACATAATTTATAATTAAATTTAAAAAGTAATTATTTAATTATTTAATTATGTAATTATTACAGCCACCAAGACCAGCAGCGTCATGGCAAAATGTTCTTTCTGCCAAAGAAGATCCAAATATTTGTACTCAAAGAAATATTTATACACATCAAGAGGAAGTTGTAGGCGATGAGGATTGTTTATATCTCAACGTTTACACACCCGAATTATCATCGAATTCGAACAAAAAAAACAATAAAAATTATCCCGTTATGATATGGTTTCATGGAGGTGGTTGGGTGACCGGTGCTGGTAATTTCGAATTCTATGGACCAAAATTTCTCCTCGATCATGAAGTTATTCTCGTTACTATGAACTTCAGGTAAATTTTTTTTTTTTGCTACCATTATAAACTCCACACTGAAAAAAAACATTTACTCGATTCAAATTGTAGTGGATTACTTGACTATTATCAAATGAATTTTATTTGATAAAAATAAATATTTATTATTTGCTAATAAATTTAGTTGATACAAATGAATATTTATCAACTAAATTTGATTCAAATACAGAAATTATTATTTCACTTACAGTTTATTTGATTCAAATAACAATTATTTGGATCAAGTAAATATTTATTTGATAATAAGTAATCGTTTAATTTTTTTTTTCAGTGCATGAGAAAAAAATGTAAACCATTTTTAATAAATAGAAATAGTCAAAATATATTCTTAAATTAAGAATGTAAATTTTTTCGGTATAATAATGTAAATGAAAAATATAATCTCTGTATTTAATTACAGATTGGGTCCATTAGGTTTTCTAAGTACAGAAGATTTAGTGATTCCTGGCAATCAAGGAATGAAAGATCAAGCCCAAGCGATTCGATGGGTTAATGAAAATATTGCCGAATTCGGAGGTGATCCAAACAGAGTGACATTATTTGGAGAAAGTGCAGGTGGTGTCAGTACTCACTATCATATGATAAGTCCCCTTTCGAAAGGTAAATAAATAAATTCATTCATTCTTACATTCATATAAAATCATTCAGTCATTCATCGTTTATTAATAACAAAAAAAAATATCATAATTTCTCATTCATTATCATCATCATCATAGTCAACAATATTGAACTAATTGATTTTCAGGTCTATTTCATCGAGGAATTTCACAAAGTGGAACAGCTTTGTGTCCATGGGGACTGACAAGGCCAGGACTGGCAAAAAAGCAAGCGGAGAAATTGGGAAAACTTTTGGATTGTTCAACGAGCGATTCTCGAGATTTATTGAAATGTTTGAAAACTAAAAATCACATTGACATTATTGCCACAGACAGAGAATTTCAGGTATATATATATATATACATAGAAGAAATATTTTTTCCAAATAAAAATTCAGTGCGTGCAAAATGAATATTTTCTTACATCATTTAAATTTTAATGACGTGAGAAAAATTAATTCCACGCAGCTTAACCGTTCGTGTTTTAAATATATTTTTATGCAATATATTTTATGCAAATATACTTATTTGCATAAAATCTACTAAAATACCAAGTCTGTGTGCTGGAGAAATGATAAACAGAAAGTTTAATTTATATGTAAAATCTAGGCCAATTGCAAAATAATTCTTGTCCTGCATTCTATGCGCAAATTATAATCACTTGAATTCCCAATGTGTAATGAAAGGGAAAAATATGTTTGTGAGATAATATCACCTAGACGTAATTTTCATTCATTAAAATTGTTCCCTTTCTACTTATTCTACCAATATAAAATTGTTTACCTAATTTTACAGGATTACTTTAAATACTATTTTAAATAGTTTTTACATCGTATCAAAATTTTTTTTTCTTGTACCTTGGTATAAAAGAACAAGTAGTCTAGCAGTAAATGAAAAAAATTACATTCCAATAATAATAATAATAAAATAATTAATTATTAACAATAATTGAATTATTAATAATTGTCTATTTATTTTCTAGGTCTACGACTATTGTCCAATGATCCCATTCAGGCCAGTCATTGAACCCGATCATTCCGGAGCATTTTTGAAGGAAGATCCGGCAATAAGTTTAAAAAATGGAAAAATCTCTGACATTCCTTGGATGACGGGTATAAGTTCACACGAAGGAGCAATAAAGTCAGCAAGTAAGTTTGTATACACCAAAAAGTAATTAAAAAAATATTTCTCCATAAAGAATATTTTTTCCTCTAATATATTTAACACTTTTTAATCTCTAGTGTCAAATAATTAACAAGTCCATGATAATCCTCAATTTAATGAATAAACGTATATGTAAATTTAACATAGGTATATTCATATATATATATGAATAATTAATTTTCTTTCCAGCTATTTACGGACTCTTTGACGGCAAGCTGATTAAAGAACTTAATGACAATTTTGAAACAATTGCTCCATTAAGTTTACTTTACGAAGACGTTTGTCCAAAACATTTAATTAAAAATGTGACAAAAAGTATTCGCGAATTTTATCTAGGTGATCGGGAAATTGATGAAACGACCAGATTCGAAGTCACTGATGTGAGTTAATTAGATAACAAATTAATTAATTTTAATTTCTTTTTAAGAGCAGAATATATTGAATTTTTAGAAAAAATTATAGTGAAATATTCTTAAAAATATTTCGTAAAATTTTTAGAATAAATTATAACTAAATATTCCTATCATATGTTGTCAAAAATTTATTCTCAATGTAAGAATATATGTAATTTTCTCTTTTCCGGAAAATAATAAATATTTTCCAATTAGATGTACTCTGATGCGTGGTTTATCATTGGAGCTGACAATGCAGTGAGAGATCATCTCGATGTTTTATCATCGCCAATTTATTACTATTATTTCGCATACAGAGGAAGTGCGTCATTCAGCAAATTATTTGGCGATGAGGTACGAGACTATGGAGTGAGTCATGCAGATGATCTTCAATATTTGTTCCCAGTTGGAGAACAATTATTTCAAGATACACCCCTTAGTACGGAAGATCATAGGGTTATTGACGTCATAACTGATCTTTGGTTCAATTTTGCAAATTCTGGGTAACTATATAATAAAAATATTAATCGACAAAATTAACATAATTCACTTTTTATTAATTTTAATCGGTTGAATAATTTTTCCTTCCTCATAAATTTTCAGAAATCCAACACCAGAAATTACAGAGAAAATTCCAATAAAGTGGAAAACAGTGAAAACTCATGATCTCGAATATCTTCACATAGAAAATTCAAAGAAGATCTTTATGGGTCGTAATTTACATAACGAAAGAATTCAATTCTGGAATAATCTTCAATATCGAGAAATGCCTACTTTAATTAAAGACCAATTGAGGGATGAATTATAAAGTAAATTCTTCCCCTTAATTATCGCGATAGAAGAATGAAATTCTAATTTTTAAATTTCCATTTGCACAATTTTGAATAAAATGCTCTCTTGACAATTTTTTTATAAGTCCAGATTTTGTAATTAATATTTTAACAACTATCATCGTCATCATGTTATTGTAAATCTTATACGATTAGTGTTAATATTCTAATGATTATACTAATTTAATTATAACGTTAAATGTAAATAGGTCCAAAAAAAATAAAAATTAAATATGTTATTTTAACATAGAGAAATAAATAATAAACAATTATTACATCGACAAAAATATTCTTAAATTCTACTAATTCAGTAAATTCTACTCTTAGAATAAGAATATTATGTTTAAAATACTTAATATACTTATTTTAAAAATAGTATAAACTATGAACTTAAGAATAAATTATTTATTAAAATATTTAAAAAAAATTGATTTCATGCGAAAACTACTGATACTTTTTTAGATTACATATATTACAAGAAATACTTTCATTTTCAAGTCAAGTGTTCTTGAAATTCTACAAGAAAGTGCAATAATGTAAATTTTATTTTGAAGCACCAGTTACGCTTTAAATAACTTACTGTTCACTTGAGTAGTATATTTTTATATTTATTTATATTATTATTATTATTATTTTAATAATTTTACCACAAAAAAACTAATATTAAAAAATGAAGATTTTCATTTTTATTTTCCTTGAATTAATTAGTGTAATTGTTGTAATATCGAATCCGGTAGTGCAAATTAAAAATGGTACAATCGAAGGTATTTTTATGGAAAGTAGAAAAGGAAGGAAAATCTCTGCATTTATGGGAATCCCCTATGCAGTTCCACCATTGGGAGATTTAAGATTTGAGGTAGTACAAAGAAATAATAATTCTATATGTATAATAAATAAAATCATTTAAAAATCATTTGATAATAATTGCAAAATTTTTAAATCTAAGCCACCGAGGCCAGTTTCATCATGGAATAATGTCCTTTTTGCTAAAAATCATTCAAATATTTGTACACAACGAGATGTTTATGCGAATCAAATAGAAGTTGTTGGTGATGAGGATTGTTTATATCTTAATGTTTACACTCCTAAAAAACTAATTTCGATAAAATCGTCAGAAGAAGGTGTAAATAATTATATTGTCATGATATGGATTCATGGAGGTGGTTGGGTAACCGGTGCAGGAAATTCTGATATTTCAAGTCCGAAATTTTTGTTGGATCACGATGTCGTTCTTGTAACTTTTAACTACAGGTAACGATTAACTAATAGTTAATAACAATATTAATATATACAGTTATTTAATTATATAATATTATTATTATTATTAGTAATGTTATTATTAATATTAATATTATTCCTGGTTGATTTAAATAAATGTGATAAAAATTCTGTACGCTATGTGAAGATTAGGTCCATTAGGTTTTCTCAGTACGGGCGATATGCTAATCCCTGGCAATCAAGGAATGAAAGATCAGGCCCAAGCGATTCGATGGGTTCACGAAAATATTGCCGAATTTGGGGGTGATCCAAACAAAGTGACATTATTTGGAGAAAGTGCGGGCGGAGCCAGTACTCATTTTCATATGATGAGTCCTCTTTCGAGAGGTAAATTAATTAATTACAAATAAAAAATACTCAATATTTATAATAGTATACCTAAAAATTAATTACAAATCTTACAAAAAATGTGTACCTACTAATTAACAATAACACTAATTAATTAATTATAATTATCAATTATACTTAATAATTAGAAATAATGTACAAGTTAAGTGAAATATCAACGAAGCATATTTATTATAAATAAATAATTATCATTTTGATATTTGAGGTATGTTTCATCGAGTAATTTCACAAAGTGGAACAGCCCTATGTCCCTGGACTTTAAATACACCAGAAACAGCCAAAAAAAATCTGGAAAAATTGGCAAAACTTTTAAATTGTTCAACGAATAATTCAAAACAATTGTTAAATTGTTTAAGGAAAAAAAATCCAATTGATATTATCGCTACTGACAAAAAATTTCAAGTAAATTTATTATTTTATATTTCAAATCATTTCGTTCAATTATATGATTGACTAATTTTCGTTTTTCCTGCGGTGTATTTTTTAGGTCTTTGATTATTGTCCAATAATTCCCTTTAGACCAGTTGTAGAATCAGAACATCGTGGAGCATTTTTAACAGAAGATCCTGCAGTTTTGATAAAAAATGGAAAAATAATGGATATTCCATGGTTAAGTGGTATCACATCAGACGAGGGAGCTTTTAGAGCTTCCAGTAAGTTTTGTAAATAAATTGTGATTATAAAAATTTTAAATATTTAATAAAATTCAAAAGAAGCGACCAAGATATATAAGATTTAAAAGAGTTGAAGTCTGACATAAAATATTTCTATACTACTAATTCGCTTTTACTACTGAAACTAAAAATAACAAGAATCTTTGTCTGGCTAAACCAAAACTTACTTTTACTACTGAACCAAGATTTTTTCCACAATAGAAATTCATACACAGCTGTTTTAAAAATTTCCAGGACTGTTTGGACTACAGAATGGCGAAATTCTCAAAACATTTGATAAAAATTTCGAAAAAATTGGACCAATTTCGATATTATGTGAAGATAAATACTCAGAAAGCCAATTGAAAAAGTTTGCGAAGACCCTAAGAAAATTTTATTTCGGTAATCGATCTTTCAATGAATCGACTCAGGATTTAATAAACGTAAGCGAATTTTTCTTCATTAGAAATCTAAACTACAATAACATTAAAATATTTATAAATAAAAACAAAGCTTCATATATCACAAAATTAAAAAAAAAAATTTAATTTCTTTTCAGATATACACAGATGCTTGGGCTCTTTTTCCAAATTATAATTCTCTACGTCATCAATTAAAAATTTTTTCCTCATCAATGTACTTTTATTATTTTGCATACAAAGGTAGTACAACGTTGAGTGTACTATTCGGAGATAAATTAAACGATTATGGAGTATGTCATGGAGATGAACTTCAATATTTATTCCCATTTGCCGAAAAAATATTTCCCAATACTCCTCTAAATAAAGAAGACAATAGAATGATTGATCTAATGACTAATCTATGGTTCAACTTTGCAAAATCCGGGTAAAATTATTTTCAGTTAGAAAAAATTCCCAATATATAAAAAAATAATTACAACTCAGAATTAATTATTAATAATTTAATTTTTTTTAATAAAATTTTAATAAATAATTACATTTTAGAATTATTGATCAATAATTTAATTCAATTACTAATTAATTTAAATAATTGATTAATAATTTAATTACTAATTAATTTAATTTTTTTAAATTATATTTAAATTTGTTTATCTAATTTCTATAGAAATCCCACGCCGGAAATTAATGCAAATATTTCAACAAAATGGGAGCCAATAAAAACTAATTCTTTGGAGTATCTTCACATAAAAAATTCTAAAAATTATTTTATGGGAAAAAACTTGTGTGAGGAAAGAATGGAATTTTGGAAAAAATTTTCAGTCATTAAAGATGATTCCAACATTAATGAATTATTTAAAGATGAATTATAAACAAATTACAACAATTGTACTTTGTTTATAATTTGTAATAATCATAATGTAATAATATGAATATATATTAATAATAATTATTAACATTTATTCTGTAATATATAAATAATATTGAATTATTAATGAAAATAATTGCACCTGTTGAACAAAAAATATTAAATTAAATTAAATACATATTAAATTCAATTCGATATAAAAAAACAACTTCTATTTTCGATTTACAATTTTATTTACGAAAAGAGAAAATAAATATACATACATAATAATAAATACATAAGTGTATAAGAGGCTTATCCCCCATTAAATTTTACACATTATTACCTGATAATTTGCATAAAACTAAAAACATATTCTAAAAAAACCATAAAAACAATTTTTTATCACAGTGTACATAATATAAATGCGAAAAAAAAATTAATCACTTCGGGAGATTATATAACTAACGTACAAAAAATTTAACATTATCAGCATTAACAATAAAAAGGAAATGATTGCGAATATTTTTAAATACCTTAAAAATCACCTGGAGAAAAATATTTCATCATGACGAAAATTAAGAAATTTTCTGGTATTCATCATAACAAACCATGAAAAATTCATTTTTTATCATTAAATATTTTTCTTTCTTAATGAAGGCAAAAGGAATCACAAATAATTGCAAAATTGCCATTAACTAAACTTGTTACTATAACATTAATAAACACCTTCACAATATGTATCTCCTTTTGTCTTAAATTCAACTGTACACCCTACACAGCACTAATTGTTCAATTTTTTCTTTCAAATATTCATTTTATAAAATAAATCACGATTTTTCCCCAAAATGGAAAAACTTAAAAACTTAAATTCCTAAATTAATCTTTGGTACAAACATACTTAAGATTTTGCATAATAATAATAATAATAATAATAATAATATAGCCATTTGCATTAATAAAAATAATGAAATACTTTCAAAAAAACAAATACTCATAGAGGAAAATTAATAAATACCCTTGACTTTCAATAGAAAAAAATATTACAAAAAATTAAAAAATACAAAACAACGTAAAATTTAAATCAAAAAGTGCTTTAAATAAAAAAGTGCTTTATAAATAAAAGTTTCAAAAAGAAATTTCTCTAAATAAAAATAATAAATAAAAACAGTTGACTGTATTGTAATATTGAATAGAATTGAGTTCACTATAATTTTTGTTCAAAAATTGAAGAGTTATTATACTATAAGCAAAAATATTCTCTAAAAATGCATATATCTAGTCATTGTGAAACAAATGAATAATTTTTTTGTAAATAATTATTGAAGAGGTGTTCGTCGATGAGCCGTTGTTGGTCTCGGAACTCCAGATCGACTTCTATTTCTTTTCGGTGGAGGTAAATTTGTTTCAGACTCCGCATTATACGAGAGGAAAATATTTGATAAATCCGGAAGTGTTTGCTGCAATTTTTTTTTTAAAACATTAATTATTAAATTATCAAATTTCGCATTTTGTTTCAGTAAGAAAAATTAAATCCAATAACTAAAAAAAACTATAGTAATAAAAAAAATGATAAAAAATGATTTTTTCTAATTCGCTAAACAGTAATTACGTCTTTATTGTTTCCAACTGCAGGTGCGGCTTGTGCTTTTCTCATATTATTTCCAGTATAGGCAACGCACTTCAATTGCCATTCACCAATATCCTCGTTCCAATGAACATATCTTTCAATCATAGTCTAAAAAAAAAACATTAAAGTTAGAAAAATTTATTTAAAAAAAGGAGATAATGGAAGAAATTTGAAGAAAATCATAAAAATATTCGAAAATAAAAAGAAATTTTTTTGGAATTATTTTCCAAAAACTTTTCCCAGAATACCTGATATTGTGCAGGAATATAACTATTGAGAATAAGTTCCTGTAATTGTAATTCTCTCCCAATACCCCTGACACATTCCAAAAGTCCTTCCATTTCGCGTTGATGTTCCTCTTGTAAATCGGAAAGTTCCGCTTTCGCAGACAACAACATTGTCTGAATTCTCGCTAATTTTTTCGTTTTACCCGCAGCCTCTTCCTGTAACGATGAATATTTCTCCTCAATATCAATTCTTTCCGCCTCCTTTTCCTCAATTGCTTTCTTCAATTGTTCCTCGCGACTCTTTCTCTCCTCCAATTCATTTGCAGAGGCCGCGAGCAATCGCTCTTGCGCTTCTGCCTTTTCCAAAAGATTCTCACCACCAACGAGAATTTTATTCTGTAAATTCTGCATTTTCTCTCTTAACGCCTCCTTTTCACTTCTGTGATAAATTTGAAAAAATTTATTTGAAAACATATTTTTATTATGGAAACAAAAAATGAAATTAGTAAAAAATAAAAACAAGGAAGTTGAAGGAATTAAAAATATATTGCGACGTTTAGAATAGAGTTAAAAACGTACTGCGTGCGTTTAAGTTCATTAACGTCGTGATCGTCGGAGAATTTGTCATCTTTCTCGGCTTTATCAACTTTTTCCCCATCCTCCACTCGATCATCGAGTTCCTCCATTGTCAGCATTTGACTCCTACGATGTCGTGATTTTCTCTCTCTTTTTGACTCACCACTGCCATTTTCCTCAGACTCGTCTGTTTCCACTTCAGTATCAGAAAGTTCTGCAGCATTTTCTTCCAATTGTTGTCGTAATTGTTCAATTTCAACTTGAAATTGACGAAGAAGAGCATCTTTTGGATCCTCATTCACTCTCGCTCTGTTTTTAATATTCTTGGCTCTATTCGCATATCGTAATGTACTGATAGTCTCGTCATAATTCACATCCGCTGGACTGATATTTGCGCACTACAAATTAAAAAATACATAAAGTGCCTTGTCCAAATTATTATTATTATTCTTTTTTCTATGAAATATTTCTAACCATGAGAGTTTTCGAATTTCCACCGAGGGAATCTTGCAACAATCTTGTCAGTTTGGAATTTCTATAAGGCACATGGGAACTTTGCCCATCGACAAGGGCGGATATAACATTACCTAATGTTGAAAGTGATAAATTTATTTTTGTCGCTTCCCTCAAACGAACTCCACTTGCTTTCGTTTTACTCTGACGTTCAGAACCCTGAAAGCAAAAGAGAAAGAAATCTTTCATTCAGAATTTATAACAAAATAAATTTTATTTCTTATAAAAATATGTAGGTATTTTCGTTTTTCTTTTTTAAAATCAAATTTCCCACTTACGGCCAAATCAACCAAATGGAGTTTTCCCATTTTTACATGTTGTTCACCATCTTCGCCAGGTTGACTAGATTCCACGGTAATTGTAAAAATTGCATGTGATCTCGAACTCGAAACGTTCATTGCTGTCGCTCCTACCACACCTTTAGACCAAAAAACAAGTTTTTAATTCAACTTTCTTATAAGTTATAAATAAAAAATACTGATTCATTAAATTGCGTACGATTTTTGTTCCCTAGAGTCATAATTCTATCTAAATCGTCAGCATTGTTAACAACGTATGCACTCAAATCTTTAACAAACACTCCAATATCGGGCCTCTCTTTTACTTCCAATCTTGTGTTTTGATCCTTTCCCAATAAATCTCTAACTTCCTCATTATAAATTTCCAAATAAGTGGCTCTCACTAGAAATCTGAAATTAATAAAATTTTCATTAATTTCAGTGAAACATTTGGAAACGTGATGAAAATATATGAAATATTAGTAAAATAAAATTTCAGGACATACTTTTGATTTTCATCGGCCTTTGCAATGTGACCGAAAATATGGGCAAATGTATTTGGAATGATACCGCGTAATTGGGGAGAAGTTTTTGCTCCAGACATGGTGTAAGTTTTACCAGTTCCCGTTTGTCCATAGGCAAATATTGTGCCATTATAGCCTTGCAAAACTTTATCAACAATTGGTCGTGCCGTTTCATTGTAAATATCAACTTGACTTGTATTCGTATCAAAAACGGCATCGAATGAAAATACTTTCGGCGGTTCTCCATGTGTTGCATTTGTATTTTCAACCGTTATCTCGGCATTTAATGTATCAACTTTTGTTATTATCTTGCAATGTTGATCCAATTCTTTTCCATGTAAGGGACGAACACGAACGACAACGCGGACATTTTCAATTTCGCCGAGTTCAGTCGTATTATCCTGCTATAAAAAAGCAACGAAAATTAATTTCATATATGTAAAAAAATTGAAATTAAAAAATACAAACAATAACAATATATCCAAACTGACTCAAATAATATTAATTTACAGTCAAGTAATAAATTATTTCAGTCAAATAAATATAGTGCAAAAAAATACTCATTCGGTTTAGATTATTTATTTTCCTATTTTAATTATTTACCAATTACTATCAATTCATTTCTAATTTTTTTAAACAATTTTTTAACGTAAAAAATTAAAAAGGATGAATTATTCCTAGAATTATACATATGTATGTATATATATAATTAATAAACATTATTTACCAAAATGACGCATATAAACTGACAGATAGAACTGTCATTTATGCACGAAAAAAAAGACAGAAATTTTCCCACAAGCCGAATGATAAAAAATAAATGATTATTACTTACCGCAGTTCCTGGCATCGTTGAATTCGTTATATTCACTAATAAACTGCACAAATTCACTGCATAATAATATAATTTTCTAATTCCGAGAAGGGGGAAGGAATGAAAAAAGTATCTTCAAAAAAGAAGTACAGTTTTTAGCAGACGACCCCGTAAACAAATGGATCGATGCAATGTTTCCAACGACACGAATAGAAATTTTGTGAGAGGAAGGTGAACCCTTCACACAATGTTAAATTCACCGTCGATAAATTCAATAACTTTGTTATCATTATTATTTAAACAATGATTTTTAAACAATTCAAAAAAATTTTTTTTCCGCAAAACAAAAAAATTATCTACTTTCAATTTTTTGCAAAAAATAAAATTCGTTTCTTGTTTTTTCATTATTAATACCTAATAATAGTAAAAAATAAAATAATAATAATAATAGTAATAAAAATATTAATAAAAATAATAATGGTAATAATAATAATAATAATAATTTGGTTTCAAGGCAAACTACCCCTAGGGGAGGGGTAAAGAGAGCGACGGTAGAAATTTTGATTATTTTGTAATTTCTAATGTAAAAAAAAATAATTGGTAATAAATGCAATTAAAATAAAAAATCATAATTATGTAAATTTATTTATTAATTATAATTAATTATTTTAATCATTAAATTATTGAATTAATTAAGTATATTCATATGTTTAAACATACATTTTAAATATTTAAACAATATATTTAAATTTTAAACATACATTTTAAATACTTAAATAATATATTTAAACTTTAAAACATATTGTTTACTTTAAATAAATAATGTAAATAATTAGCAGGATTTATTAGCTTAAAATTGCAACGATTGTATTGCAAAATTGCAGCAATAAACTGTAAAAAGGAAAATTTTATTTTAAATAAAAAAAGCTCTTAATTACTGTTGCAACATTTTTAAGAGAATCTTTATTGGTATTCTGAGCAGAATTTAATTCTTATTGTTACTAAATTTAAGAAATCTTCTAAAAATCATTAGCTTTATGCTGAATTTAAGATACAGTGACAATTAAAATTAAGACCTAAATGGGTCTGAATTTTTTTCGCTTTTCTTAAATTCAATTTATCTGAATATTTTTTCTTTTCACACCAATTTTAAGAGATATTAAAAACCCTTAATTAAATTAAATTCTCCAATGTTGTTTTCAGAAATTAAAGTAATTGCAGTTTCTTATCTTAAAGTAAGATTTTTTTACGGCTTCTGTGTAATAATTCCCTATTTCCTGTGCGCTATTGTTTGAAAAATTGCTTGAAAAATTGCGAAGCTCACAAAGTGTTCTTACATAGTTGCATTGCATATAGTGGTGCGTCAAAATCGCGCAGTAGGGAAACCACCCTTCTCTCTTTTATAATAAGCATACATCCCCCATAGAATTTCACTCGTCGTTAGTGCACCCTGAATGTGTATATGCACACTTTTAGTTCGTTTCACTAGCATGCAGCTGACGACGATATAACAATACTCCCTCAATTTAAGGGACGCTACATTTCACAAACTACGTATTTACTCTCCAAATCTGAATTAGTAAAATCTTTTAACCATAATTCAAACTATACTAATTTTTACATAGAAAAAAAAAGTTCCTCACTAATTCTAGTTAAAATTTTGACTAATACAGATTAATTGACTCAATTTGATTGAACCAAATTTTGTCCACTGGTACAAAACTTTTATTAAGAAGAAAAAATTGTCTAGTTTGGTGAATTATTGAGGTGAAGTAAATTCAAAACGGAATTAACATTCAACTGATTAAAGTCCGAGTAAATTTTTTGAAAAAGAGGATCAACGCCCGATGTGTAAAAAACAAAAGAAACATCCCCCTTGGCATCATTTCAAATAAACTTCAAGACTCATCCTGCGGTGTTGTCTCGACTCTTATGTATACACATATATAAACGCATTGTCTTGATGCATGTAAATTGCACGCAAAGTTTTACATGTCGTTGTGGGTACTTGTCTCCCTTTTTAGACTTTCTCTCGTTTTACAGAGAGTGCAACCTTCCTTCTATTCTCTCTTTTATAACAGAGTCGCACGCATTCCCCCTTTTCTAAGTTTCGCAGAAACACATCGCATTTTCATTGAATGTCATCTACTCTGGATGGAATATATATTCACTGTCAGGAGTGCACACGCCGCCTTACGTGTATATAATACGCGACTGTATATATAGTAAATATAGTGCGTGTTTATCATGTCGTTTGAAATTTCCTCACGTGGACACCTCGACAATCAAGGGAATACACACATCCACGTGTTTCTTCTCGTATAAGTTATATATAGACTTGTCAGGTAAGTTTTCACGATGGCATTTTG
The DNA here is from genome assembly GCA_001855655.1 of Leptopilina clavipes. Classification (NCBI taxonomy): domain Eukaryota; kingdom Metazoa; phylum Arthropoda; class Insecta; order Hymenoptera; family Figitidae; genus Leptopilina; species Leptopilina clavipes. Next base: position 24,137 of record JUFY01015195.1, read on the forward strand.
TACCACTCTTTGATCGCGTCATCCTCTTAATTTTCTTCAGCGAAAGAGAGCCTTTTGTCAACTCTACAATGACAATAGCTTTCAAGGAAAAGTCAAAAAATTATGCGTGAACCTTATAATTCACCGAATGGAATGCATTTAACGACACGAGAATTTTTTCGCTTTCCACAAATTATAACTTCCATTTTATTTCGTGCTTTTAAAAATAATAACAATAATAATAGTATCAATAATTATTGAATAATTAATATAATTATTACATAATAAAACATAATTATTACATAATAAAATATAATTATTACATAATGAAACATATTTATTGTATAATAAAATACATAATATAATTATAATAACAATTACTAATATTAACTTTTCTTTAAGGAGAAAAGCTTTTTTTCAATTTTTCTAAAAAACATGGAATATTTTTAGGATCT
>JUFY01015195.1:24590-34693 GCA_001855655.1 Leptopilina clavipes
GTAAAATCTTGGCTGACTTTTTGTTTCAGCAATTAGTAAAAAATAACTAATTATTAGTAAAAAATGTCTAATTATTAGTAAGAAAAAAAACTAATTTGTAGTAAAAAATAACTAAAAAAAAGTCAAATTTGACTATTTGAATTAGTTAAAATTTACTAATAAACTAGTAGAAAATTTTTTTTTACTGCATATTAGTAAAATTTAACTAATACAAAAAGCAAAAAGTCAATCATCAATTCAAATTATGTTGAAATTTTTACTAATTTAAAGTAATTGACTTTCTACTAACTAATTCACTTGATCAAATTTATACTCGATTATTTTTTGACTGAAAATTATAGCAACTTTTTACTGATAAGTAGTTTTTTTAATTCCCTTCACCCTTTTTTAATAATACATAAAAAAATAATTGAATAAAATAAACATAAATGAATAATAAATAAACAAAAACAATAGTAGTAATAATAAAAGTAAGAATAAAATTAACAATGATATAAAAAATAATAAAAATAATAATAATAATAATAATAATAATAATAATAATAATAATAATAATAATAAAGATAATAAATAATAATAAAATAATAATCTAAATAAACGAACGTAAATAAAATAAACATTCGACACGAAACGGCCCCCATAAAATTATTTTTAAAAAAAGCAATTTTTCCAGAACAAAAAATTGAACTTGTACAAAAGTAATTTTTTTCTTCAAAAACTACAGCAAAAGAATGACCAAATTCGTTCTCGGGGCGTGAGTTTCAAGCTCGGTAAAATCTTAAATCACCGCGGCCAAGTTAAGGATCAGCAGGGAACAATTGCAGGTTGTCTTTTTTACCTTCTTCTTTTTTTTTTTTTTTCTTTTCAAAAAGTACTCAACATAGACCGAAGTAAGTACACAGACACTGATCTACGAAGGTAGTGTGAAAAATGTGACTCGTCCTCAGAGTCAGTGTATACAGAATGTGTTCTTTTATTTGTGAGCGTGTGGTCCAAGAAACTCAGGCGAAGTGAGAGGGGAACTAAAGGGGGTCGTGGGGTGACAAGGGGAAAATGTAGGGAGCAGAAAGGCAGGGATTGAACGAGAAGGAGAGAAAAGTGATGAAGAGAGAGAGAGAGAGAGTAAAAGAGAAAATGTACTTGAAAGAGAAAGATGGAGAAAAAAACCAGAGAGAGAGAGAAGGAGAGAACCGTTCTGTTACTTGGTTCTGTACCATGGTGGCAGGTCAGTGTTGCGGTGGTTACCAGACTTGCATGGTCGAGTCGGTATATCCCCGTTTTTTCGCGCGAAAACAAACAATTTTTTTCGTGTTGTAAAAAAAATCACGTTTTTTTTCTGTGTGTGAAGCCATTTAAGGGCGATTAAATTTGCAAATTTACGAAAGATAAACTCTCGTGTGCAAAAACCCATGGATACGGAAATGTGAATCCACTCCTGGAAATCTCAAGAGTCACGCGAGAGGAAGCAACAGGTAAAAAAGAATTTTTACCTGGTGTTAAACTCTCTTCATCATCTTTTATAAAAGAGATCACGAATATTTTTTTTGAACCAATTATTATTGCTTTTGAAAAAAAATATTTTAGTTTTCTATTTTTCGACTCTACCCGGGAAAGCAAGTTTCGTTCAATTGCACAATTTGTATTTGTTTGGATTCGTTACGTTTCATATATTAAACAAATTTTTATAATAAATTCATCTAAATTTAAAAGTTAATTTAAGAAAACATTTTTGATTTTTTAACAAAAATTATTTCAATTCAGTCAGAAAAAAGTATCACAACTTCCTTGCCATAAAAACAAAATATATAAAAATTCCATAATTAAATTAAATTGTTTTTTCATTAATCAAAAAAGTGGGTAAATTAAAAAAATATTTTTAACTAAAATTGATTCAAACAATATTAGTTTTTGACTGAATTGAGCAAACAATTTATCATAAAATTAATGAAAAAATTGTTTGTTTTGGTTCAAAAATGTTTGAATTATTTTTTAATTATTAATTATTCACAAATCAAAAAACCTATTTATGATTGAATAAATTTAAATAACAAATAAATAAATAAATAGTGTAAATAATTGCGAATAAAAGCAAATAAATGTGAATGTTAACAGGTGTTACTTAATTAATACGGTAGCAATGAAATGCAGTTGAAAGATGAGAATTTCTCATTGAACAAAACTTGTTTTGCCTTATTAAATACCTATCTTAATTTTCATCTGTCTACATCATGCAGAGATGAATTCAATGCAATATGATAAATTGCTGATTGAATAATAATATAACTGGATCCGAAAAAAGTAACAAATATTTCGCGCGCTCATGAAAATAAATCGATTTCTTGTCAGACAATGAATTTCAAATTTTATCTACACATTAGTTATAATTAAAGATAGAGAAAAATGTTTTTAAAAAATTTTTAATGTTTATAAAAGTACCAAAACTTGATTTATAAATGACAAAGGACAAAAAATTGATCAAAAATATCAATATTCCTTTCAATCCAACTCAATTATTGAAACAATAATTAAAATATCAGGCGAAGAATTAAAAAAAAAACATAAAAATTAAAAAAAACAAATAAACTTTGTTTTAATAATGTAACATTTTGAATCAAAAGCTGAATAATAATTTTCTATTGCGAATATCTCCTTGTCCAATTAGCTAAATAAACAATAAGTCCATAAAGAGTGATAAAAAAGACCCAAAAGAAAAAATAATTTCTCAACTTTTCGAAAGATGGAAAATTTTAATGACAGTGAATAAAGAAGAAAATTTGAATTTTTTTTTCAAAAAATATTTCTTTGAAATTCTCGAGATGATGCACCTTGCACCCATAAAGTTTTGTTTCTTGGTGGATCGGTATGTTTTATATTTATATATATATATATGTATATAAATGTGTGTACGCATATATGTGCATATAAAAGTGGAGGGGGGGAACTCGAATGAAGGATAGTATGGGGGTATATAGCGCGTAAGACAGATGTTGTTCAGAAACAAATAAAAGATCAGAGCAACGACGAACTGGTAGCCGAGACCCCATTACTACGATAATCCTTTCACGATATCCTCTATACTTGTACTACATTTTACAACTTTAAACTGTTCGTATTGAAAGCTACCAAAAGGAGAACATAAAAAAAAGGAGGAAATGATATTTAACAAATGATGAAATGATTCATTTTAATGAAGCAGTATTCAACATCCGCCGTTCTACTTTAATTATATATATTATAATGTTTCACAAAATAACGAATAAATAATTTCAAATGGCGATTAATCGAATTTCAAACGATTCAAATACTACATATATATGAAACGAAAGTTACTACTTTCTAAATCCAAATATTAGGGTCATGCCCAATAATAAAATGATCGCAAAATTGTCCAACAATCAAATGTACATAATTATTTTCAATTAAGGGTATTATGTTTTAATTAAACACTTAAAAAAATTTATTTGACTTACAAATAACCAATTACTTGTCTATTATCAAATAAATATTTACTTGAAACAAATAATTTTTATTTTAACCAAATAAAATGTAATTGAATCAATAAATTTTGGATTTGAAACAAATAATATTTAATTGACTCAAATAAAACTTATTTGACACAAATAATTTTTATTTTAATCAAATAAACTGTGATTGAAATAATAATTTCTGTATTTGAATCAAATTTAATTGACTCAAATAAAATTAATTTGACACAAATAATATTTATTCGAATTTTTAATTAAATCAAATAAACTGTAATTCAATCAATAATTTCTTGATTTGAATCAAATACCATTTAATTGACTCAAATAATATTGGTTCGACACAAATAATTTTTATTTTAATCAAATAAACTGTAATTGAATTAATAATTTCTGTACTTGAATCAAATACAATTTAATTGACACAGATAAAATTTATTTGCTACAAGTAAACATTCATTTGATAATAGTCAAGTAATTAATTATTTGAATCAAATAAATTTCTTTAGTGCAGTTATAATATATTTGCATCTAATATTAAATCAGTCACAAACTATAAGTTCAAGTACAATGACTAAATTATTTATTATTCTATCAAAATTAACATACTTTATTTATTCATTACTTTAACTAAAGTAATAAAGTAATAAATAAATATTATAAATTATAAATTAGTCAAAATACTGATCCAATAATTCACAGAAAATCAATTGTATGAAAAAATTAAATTTTGCATTAATCTATTCAGAAAACTTTCTAATATTTATTGCGGTAAGTCGAATATGTTAGTTTCATGACAGGTGTATGATTGATAAAGAGCGTTTCATCATAAATCTTATAACTAAAGTTACACAGTTATAATTTTCTAGTTCAGACAAACGGAACTAAGTACGGTATTAAATTAAAATGACATTTTGAAAATGTTTAAGAACGAAATTGGGAATATTGAACCGTTGCACGCACGATGCCGTTACACAACTGTGCATCGAGCGCAACGGTTTGGCATTAACGTAAAGAAAGTGCAACAACTTCAATAAATTATTGTCATTACAAAAAGACTGAAATTTCTTCTCCTAAAAAAGAAAAAATACAAATTTGCTAAAATCTGTAAACATACTATTCAACTTGCAACCAATTTGATACACTGAAAAAAAATTTTTATTTCATTCAAATAATGGATTACTTGACTATTATCAAATAAATATTTATTCGTATCAAATAAATTTTATTTGCAAGTAAATACTTATATGATAATAGACAAGTAATAGCTTATTTGAATCAAATAAATTTTTTTCACTGCATATATTACAGAATGAAAACAAATTGCTTTAAATGATCGGTTATTTTGTTATTAAATAACATAACTTGCACCAAAAATTATTATTTGAAACCAAATAAACAGTATTTAAACAATTTCTTGATCTATTTTAATATCATTGCTTGATTCAAATACCATTTAATTGATTCGAATAATAATTATTTCATACAAATGATTTATTTTTCAATAATTTATTCGATAATTAACCTTTGTTTTCATACTTCCTTTCATTCCTTTACATTTATTTAATATTTCAAAGAAATAAAAAACTAAAAATAAACTCTCAATGCCTGGTTATCACATTTTTAGCTCTTTTGGAGCTGAAAATTCCACTTTTTTTTTATTATTCAATAATATTTTTAAATATTTTCGCTTCCCTGTTACGTAATAATTCGCTTCCTTATGAAATATTTCAAAAGAACTCTTTTAAACTGATTTGAAACATGTGATTTTGAAATTGTAATAATAAAACAAAAAAAGAAATGTTTTTAAATAAGCGATGAAAAAAAAGAATGTTATAAAAACAATATTGCAAATTTAACGCAATACAAACAAGTGTTTAACAACAATTTTGCATTTGATATTAAATTTTCATTATTGAAACTTTTCTATTCAAAATGTCCATCAAACTTCAGAATAAAACTTCAGTGAGTAAAATTTTCCTCTTTTTGCTTTAATTATTGAATTTCATTACCAACAAATTAGTTCATTTAATTTTTAAGTGGAGAAAATGAGATTTTTCTTCAAACTCAATGCCTCTCGGAGAAAAAACTATTAATTAAATGTTAGCGCAGACGCGATTATTGTGTTGGTGGTGGAATATACAAGAAAGCAGGACTTCGTCCAACCAGTTCGATTTCGCGAGTGAAGAAGTGAAGAGTTAATCTTCATTTCATATTTGAAGCACGTGTTATAAAGAAAATTATTATTTATTTTTTCCAGCATCCAATGATTTTTAATTGACATCTCTTCTTTGTAAATAATATTTTCATTCAACTTTAATTTATCGAAAAAAATTTACAGTAAATTTTTTGCAATAAAACCCCAGTTAAATAAAATATTTTAAATTAATTCTTCAAAACAGATGTAACAAAAAAATATCAAAATAAATAATAAAACATAAAATTACATTATAAAAATGATCAATTAAATAATAAACAAAATATATATACATTAAATATTAGATCGATAGTTAAATTTTTCACTTTAAAACACTTGCGTTCAATATTTAAATTTTATCATTAAAATTATCATTTAATTTATCATTTAAAATTTGTGGAATATAATATTGTTTGTAAAAAAAAAATTTTTTTATTTATAAATTCAGTAACGGGTCATAAAAGCCAAAGTGACATTTAATGTGAGACAAAAGTAACTGGAAGTGTGCACATATATTATGTACATATGCGATACATTTCATAAGGAGAAATTACGAGTATAATTACTAAAAATAAGTCGACCTGATTATAATTATCCTAACGGAAATAAAACTTGTTGAAATTTCATCCTTAACATTAGATTAAAAACTTTTGAAACGAGAAGTCAAAGCACCGTGTTCGTTTAAAAAAAACATCGCCAACTTAATAAACCGGAATTGTATCTTTCTATCGAGTAAAATAATTTTTCTATAATATTTTAATTATATAATAATAATTTATAATCTAAAATAATTTTTCTATAATTATTATAACTATAATAATAAAAATAATAATAAAAATAAAATTTTTATTCTAATTCTGATAGAAGATTTTGGATTAATTTTTTAATTAATATATTAACTAACATTAGAAAATAGAAATGATTTTCAAACACGTGTAACAAAGATTCCCATTTTTATTCACTTAAGTTATTAATATTAACTAATAATCCATTTCAATTCAAACAGTTAATTATCGTTTTGATTTTAATTATAAGAATTTGAAAAGGGGAAGTTAATGAAAATGTGAATTATCCTTATATATACGTGTAGCGTGATTGAAAGTCATTTATAAATTGAAAATAAATTCCTATGCGAAATTATCATCACCATTGCGGTAAAGATTAAATATTCAATGCGAAACATGGATTTTTGACAAACTGCCAAAAATTGTAAGTGAAGAAAAACTAACTTTATTAGTGTTGAATTTAGAAATGCAGTTACTATCCACATTCATGACGAGACATCTGAAACGTGGTACTTCCCTTAAAAAAGGTACAATATTATAAAACAATTATTAATATTATAAATTATTATTATTATATTTTATTTATGAAAAAAATTATTTAATATAATATTGTAATATTCAGTAAATATTCTTTTTTTTTGTATCAACCAAACATTTGGTTTTAAAACGTCATATCAATGAATTTTGTTCTGTTGATAAAAATAAATTTCCTTTCAATTAAAAACCAAAGAAAAAAAATTTATTTATTAAAATTAACCAGATAAATACGCATCAATATAACGTTTTAAAAAAAGATTTGGTTCAATAAAAGTTTTATTTGTAGAAAATTTTTGCAAAAATCCGCAGTAATAAATGTCAAAGTAAGAAAAAAATTTCGATCATTTTGAAAATAAAATTTCGCGGTACTTTCTTATAAGATTTCCGGTTCAAGATAAAAGGCGCATGATCTAATGACTTATTTGATCAATATTTCTACGGAATGTCTGCATGGATGCGATCACGCGATCTTTATGGTCTCACGACCAGTTAGGATACGGCCGTCGTTCTTTGAGGTTATACATATACAATTTTGATCCCAACAGTAAAAGCTCAATTGCAGGTAATTTACTTTTTACTGTGGCATTATAGAAAATCAAAAACCTTTCATTAAAAAACAAAAAACCAAACGAAATGAAAAACAAATCACATTTAACAACAAGACCACAATATTACGTACATATTACCAGGTAATATTCAGACAATATTACCAGGCAATCTATGTGGAAAAGTTTCCAATTTATCTCAGTTTGTAAAAAAGAGAAAGTGTAATTTTTGTTTTTCTATATATTCAAGAAAATAGTGTCGCCAAAAGAAGCATTTGGCACAAAAAAATTATCAATGTCTTCATCGGTGACCTATCGTACGTGCCCTTTGAAATATCCCAAAAAGCGTGTTCGTATGAGGAAAAAAAAAGATGTGCTAGACTTTGATAAAAATTTACGCCATTAACCATGAGAGCGATCCGTCAAAAAGATAAATACAAAGTTAATTTGTAAAACCCTTAGATCCTCATTTTTATGGGTTGATCTTGATTTTGCCAAGAAAAAAGAAGAAGATGATAATCGATCTTTTGAAGGAAATAAGTCCTAGATTTTGAGAGCGTCTTGTAATATAAATTTTGTCTTAGGTCGCATTTATATAATGCCAAGGTCGTGTGCCCGATTGCCCTTAGACGTTGATCTTATTTAGTACATGTTGCCTGATGAATATCAGCAAAGGGGAATCAGGCCGTTGCGTGAAGGATCCAAGAAATGTTATACATACTAGTCTTAATTAATTTCCTACGAGACCTCGGAATTTCGTTAACTACACTTCATCACCTACTAACATTTTCCATAAATGTTATATAACATCAAACGATACATCATTTTATCTATTAATCAATTTTTTTTTAATTTTAAATCTAAACAAAACAAGAATTGAATTCAAAATTCAATGAGATTTTCCAACGAGAAAGGAAATAATTTTCTCTATTATTGAAAATTGGAAAAAAGATGTATGCAATTATCAACATGAACTTGAAAATTCATTGAGTTGTTCCATCAATTATGATTCAAGTGACATTTACCTCTGCAGACTTTTAGCTGAGCATTGATTGGTGCTCGAGAAATCGAGGAAATATATGAGCACGCGACATTATGTGCAAAGTTGTGCATGTCAGGTCATACAAGTACTACCTTCTGACCGAGGTCAAATACATAGTCTGCGACTGCAGTTTAATGACACAGTATATTACAACAACTGACAATTGAGTTGCCTTCTCTGTTAATTACAATTAACAACAGACAAAAACGAAAAGAAGAAATCGAGTACAACATTAATAAATCTTATTCAAATCCCCCCCCCCCCCCCTAATGTTAAGTCATGACGAAAAATTGTATAATTTTCGGATTATACAATAAATAAACCGAAAGTTTTTATTTTTCATCTTCAAATGGTACAAAAGCTCCTATTTGGCATAAAAGCACAAAGTATAAAAAATAGGTTTTTTTATGTCAAATAGTAAAAAAAGTAAAAATTTAATTAAAATAAGGTATTGGACCCAATTTAGTGGATCAAGATCTGGCAAAAGAAAGTAAAATTGCGTTTACAAAATTCAATAAAATATTGAAACATTCAACTGATTTTAAAGATTTATTTTATAGTTAGAAGTTCTAAACTTCAAAATAACTGCTTGTAAATTAATTTAAGTTGCATGGTTTATTTAATTAAGACTCACTTTTTTGGGTTTATGGTCCCAACGGTCGATCAACCAACATGACAGCATGATAGGGGAACCTTACTCGATCCGGTACCTATACCTCATCAGTTTGATATAATTAAATGATCGTTTGATTATATTGATGGTATATAGAAACATAATATTGCAAATATTAATTTGGAATATTATGCCAGTTTTCTGTATACCAATAAAATTAAACAATTACTTAATTATATCAATTGAAAATAACACAAAATCAGAAATACATACACAAAATATAATTTATCAACATACATATACAAATGAAATAAACACAATATACAATATCAGTTTGATATTGTGAAATAAAATGGATAAAAGAAAAGAAAGAAGAAGAATATAAAAGATAAAAAGAACAATATAGTGACACAAGAATTTAAATTTCATGCAAAATAAAATATATATGTATTATAAAAATCATGCAAAAGACCAAGAAAATAATTTTTTCTTGATTATGTAAAGTGTCCATATAGAACACAAAGTTCACACCAAATTCCCTATTTCGCGACTACTACCCTACCTAAACGGATAAATATACCTGAAAATTTAAAACGAAAAAATTGTACCTCACACATAACACAAAAGCTATTCCTACCTAGATATATTAGCTATTTAAAGGCAAACCTAAATTTTAATCGTACCAACATACACACATACACTCCACGGTTCTCTCTCATACCGCCCAGGTGCAAAAATGCCTAGACTAGGGCTAACGCGTCCCGGGACGGGTTACCGTCACCTGAACTCAATAGCTGAAACTCTCACAAAATTTCCATTATTGGTTTATTATCAGATAAAATTGACTTTAATCTTCAAAAAAATAAATTATCATTGAATTAGTAAATTTTTTTAAATATTTA
>JUFY01015223.1:0-12448 GCA_001855655.1 Leptopilina clavipes
TTACATAAGAAATGGTATTTAAACTAAAAATATTCATGTTTGAAGAAGATGCCTCTTATTTTAATGCATATTTTCCTCTAGTATATGCCGCAAAAGGAATCCTCTTATTTTAAGAGGATCGTCCTTAGTTGAAGAAAATTTCTCTTAAGAGAAAATGAAAATACGGCCGAACGAAAAGTAATGTTGTTGATTAAAAAGAATTTTCTTAAGAGTAAAAAATGGTAAATAACATAGTACAATTATAATTATTATAAACAATAAGTATAATATTGGTAAGAAAACTTTTTTCAAAATTGTTCCTAGTTGCTTAAAACTTGTTACTCGGGGGTTTTTAGAGTCGCTGATTACAAATCAGAAATCAGATTTTAAAAATTCAAAATGGCAGATCTAATATGGCAAATAAGTTTTTCAAAAATTGCTTGTATTTGCTTGAAAATTGGTAGTCAGATTCGCAATCAGAGAACCTAAAAGCCCCTAAGTACCAATTTTTAAGCAATTCAAAGCAATTTTTGAAAATTTCGTCCGCCATATTGGATCCGCCATTTTGAATTTTGAAAAACTAACATCGTATTCGTAATCAGCGTCCCCGAAAACCCCCGGCTGCCAATTCTTAAGCAAATCCAAGCAATTTTTGAAAACTTTGTCCGCCATATTGGATCCGCCATTTTGAATTTTCAAAATCTGACATTGAATTCGTAATCAGCGACCTCAAAAACCCCCGAGTAACAAGTTTAACAAAAAAATTATATGGTGGGTTTGCCGAGGGCACAAAGGGTTAAATGTTTTTCGTCAATAAGTATATATATGTGTAGTAATAGAAATTCATAGTTTTTATGGCCTATACACTTTTTATGAAGAGTGTGGAAGTTTACGATTTTTTTATATACTTTTATAACTTAGGAGAAAAAATCACAATGATTTAAAAGTATATAGAAGCAAAATTGTTGATGTGCCATTAAAAAGTTTGGTTTTTTCAAATGAGTTTCGCTTGGAAATTTCAAGTTTGACGTCATCGCATTTTTTATGTATAGATGGCACACATTCAGCTAAGGGTGCAAATTACTTCTTATTATATAGGTAATGTGCCCCTGTTGTGTGGAGTCTTAAAAAACAAAGTAAAAAAAGTTATTTGAGGTTGATTGCTAAATTGTCAAATATGAAACAAAGTTGACACGCGAGTTTGAGGACATATAATTTTATTCTTGGGGGAGGCACATCATTATCTTGAGGATTTTTCATTTGTTTACATCCCCAAATACATCCACTAAAAGTCCCAAACTAAAAAAAAAAAAGTAAAAAAAGTTATAAGCTAAAACTGAAAAAATTTAGTCAGTGACACGCACCAGAAACTGACAAAATCACCACCTTTTTTTACTCTCATTATTTTCTACATGGATATAATAATTAATAAACACATGTTACATGTAAAACGACCAAAAATTTGTTGAACTGTGATGTTGCGAAATTATTTTTACAATTTTTAAGTTATCATAATGAGCGACAACATCAAGTTTAAAAGTTCTAGAATAATGCCCATATATACAACCGAATTTCATTTTTGACGGAAAAAATGAATATTTCTTTCTGCATCATAAAAAAAATGCTTCTTTTGACATTTCTGTTTCTATATAGATGAAAGTATGAAACCAAACAAGAAAAAACGGTTTAAAAATTAAAAAATGGAATGTAAAATGGTGCATTTTTTTCTCGTTTAGTTGTGTTTACGTGTATTCTGTCTCGCGCGGTATTAGTTCCGTTTAATTAAGTATATAGGAAAGGACATTGAGCTGGCACACGTAATCCAAGGGAGAATCCGATCGACCAACGTTATTCCACGAGTTAGCCATAGTGTGTGGTATCGTGATAATAGAATCTGCACGTTTACCGTGGCCTATGGGTATTACTGATTCGATCGAGAATTAAAAGAAATTTCACAGTCAAATTTATTCCAATGATTCGTACGATTAAACACATACCAGAGGTTTGCATAAAAATAATTACTTTTTCATTCCTATACCAATTCCCATACGATCTTCCTATTTGATATTTACCTTAAATGGTTGTTTCGCTTAATCGACCCCACGCTCTGTCTCCATTCTAATTCAATTAGTGCAATTTTTGCACAGTAAAAGAGAGAAAAAAGACAGGAGAAGAAAATTAAGGAAATTCGATGTTACTAAAATTTTGTTTTATGAGTTAAAGAAGTGTTAATTTTTAGTTTGGTGTTTGATGTGATTGTTTTTATTGGAACGAGGGACTGTTGACTCTGATTGATTTGCAGTGACTTATGATGACTCATGGAGAAAGTGTGACTACTGTAAAAGTGAGAAAGTGATTGAGAAAGAGTCACTTCGGAGTTATCGTGAGTCACACAGGAGTTAAAATATATATTCGAATCATTTGAGGGTCAATGTGACTCACTGGAGTGTTGTGAATGACTTTTAGGTAATAACTGCAAAATTTAACAATGAGTCACCAAGAATCATCAAAGAGTCACACAAGAGTCAATATGAATCACTTCGGAGTCACTACGACTCACAAGAGTGAGTGCTATGGTTAGTTCTTGTAAGGCGCTTCAGCAAAAGAATTCGTACGAATCCAAAAGGATGGAGTCACAAAGAGTCACTTAAGAGTTACCAGGAGTCATAAAGAGTCATCAAGAGTCACAGAAGAGTCAAAATTTGAGTCTTATTTACTTGAGAGTCACTAAAACTCACTAGAATGAGTACTATGGCTAAGTCTTGGAAGGAACTACCGCAAAAATGAGCTAAGACTCACTTAGGGTCACCGTGGGTCACAAGGAGTCACTTGGCAGATACTTAGGAGTCATCATGAGTCAGACAAGCGTCAAAATGAATCACTTGGAAGTCACTGAGAATCACTAGAGTGCCAAGATAACTCTTATAAGTGAGTCACCAAGAGTCACCTAGGAGTCATCATGAGTCACAAAAGATTCAAAATGAATCATTTGGGAGTTAGTATGACTCACTGGAATGCTATCAATACCTCTTCTAAGTAACTACGTCAAAAGTGAACTAAGAGTCACTTAGAGTCACTCTGGGTCATAATGGATACTTAGCTGCTACTTAGGAGTCATCATGAGTCACAAAAGATTCAAAATTAATTACTTCGGAGTTAGTGTGACTCACTGAGGCGGTATCAATACCTCTTGGAAGTAACTACGTCAAAAGTGAGCTAAGAGTCACTTAGAGTCACTGTGGGTCACAAATAGACATTTACCCGCCACTTAGGAGTCATCATAAGTCACACAAGAGTCAAAATGAATCACTTGGAAGTCACTGGGAATCACTAGAGTGCCTTAGATAACTCTTATAAGTGACTATTGCAAAAGTGAACTAGTGAGTCACCAAGAGTCACTTAGGAACAACTTTAGAGTCATCATGAGTCACAAAAAATTCAAAATGAATCATTTGGGAGTTAGTGCGACTCACTGGAATGCTATCAATACCTCTTCTAAGTTACTACGTCAAAAGTGAGCCAAGAGTCACTGAGAGTCACTGTGAGTCACAAATAGACACTTAGCAGCCACTTAGGAGTCATCATGAGTCACACAAGAACCAAAATAAATCACTTGGGAGTCACTGTAAATCACTAGATTGACTCAGATAACTCTTGTAAGTGACTACTGCAAAAGTGAACTAGTCAGTCACCAAGAGTCACTTAGGAACAAGTTTAGAGTCATCATGAGTCACAAAAGAGTCAAAACGAATCATTTGGGAGTCACTGCGAATTACTACAGTACAATAGATAATCTTTTGAACGCAAATTGAAATATTCATGTGTTTTTTCTCTTAAATCGTCAACAAAAAACAGCAGAGTGGAAAAAAAAGGTATGTAACGTAAATAATAGTGCGCCTTACAAAAAGTGACTCCCTTGTACAATGCGTGTTTTGTGAAAATGATTCAGTTGGAAACGTAAATCTGAAATTGAACTGGCCGACGTTACGCCAACAACCGTGCTGCATCGACATATAGTTTGCATGCCGACATAACTCTATGGTTAACGTTATATCCGCTCCTGTGATTGGTTCCCGAGGTATCGATAGGATCATGATCGCTCTTCTAGAATATCGGTGACATAGATATAGCGAACATTTGCAATACTCTGCGCTCGATATTCGTATTCTCCTCTCTCTCTCTATACATATATATGCTGTTTCAATGGGTTGTGATCTTTATTTTTTTTTTTTTGCGCGTGCGACAGAATAACAAGGAATCACAAGCATGCGAATGATACGCATTTCACCGTGTTACAAAGCGCCTATCACTCTTCTTTTGTCAATGACATATGTATTTTCAACTTATCTTGATGATCTTTTGTCAGTACTTTCAAATGCATATATTCTCTCTCTCTCTCTCTCTCTCTCTCTCTCTCTCTCTCTCTCTCTCTCTCTCTCACTCACTCATTCACTCTACGAGGGAATGACATGAAAAATTGAACAACGCACACTATAGGAAATTGACCATTGACACCAAAACGCACATTCTCCCTCAAATTAAAAAACCCCCATAACTTCGATCCCAGTTATTCTAATTAGAGAGAGAACACTTGCAAATTTTCCCTGCTAAAAAAATTAAAAAAAAAACAATTTTTTTATCTATTGTAAAATAAATTTTTTTTGGAACCATATATGGTTTATGTGTATGGAAATTATTATTGCAGCTATATGGTATATTATAATACAGCTTTCTCTAAATTCGCGTTATTTAATGGCATTCTAACGGATCTTTACTGCTTTCTTTCAACGAGAGATATTACTTTAGTTCTACCGCTATTTATTTCATATGATAGTCTTTGAAAATTGCCTTCATTATATTTAACGCTTTCTCTAATTCTCTCTCTCTCTCTGCCTTACAAGAAAGGCGCAAAATTCCCTTCCGCGAAAATCCAATGATGACTATTTCAAATATTTTCCCATGAACTCTTCCTCACATGGAAGAGAGAAAAAAAAAAAAGTCGACTCGGTAAACAATTATTAGTGAAAATAAAAAAAAAATAGATGCATATTTCGATGAATTTTTCCCTATACACGTGCAATAAATTGAAAATGTTTTGTTTTTAAATTGAAAAAAAATATTTTGGTTGAAATGGAAAATATAAATGTAGAGAAATATATATTCTAGGGAAAATTTATTATATAGTGATAGAATCATTGTATACGGGAAATAAAGAATTGGAGGGAATATCGATATTTAAAGTTGAAAAAAGAGTTTATTGTAAAAAATAGGGGGTATATGATAATAATAGGTATTGAAATGATTTTTATTGATCGTAAGGGAAAACAGGTATTGCCTGCGTTAAATCAACGCTTGCTTTTTTCCTCTCTCTCTCTCTTTCTCTTTCTCTCTCTCTCTCTACCCTTTTATTGCGAGCATGTTTCAAGCGAGTTAAACGCGTTGTCTAAGAATTCTCTCACAAAAGCCTCTTCTTTTTCCCTTTACCCCCTTGGTTCGTTGTCTTTTTCCGAGAAAAGTGATTTTCAAGTAGTACGACGGTACGCGGCAGAATGAGTTTGCATACCGTTCTGGAACGAGCTTCAGACTCGGTGACTCAAGGCCGACAAACTCGGCTTACTAAAGTGGCATTTTATAACACGTAACAAGGTCACACGCGGCTTTTCATTTTCTCCTTTGCTCCAACTTGCTTCGTTCGTTGCATCTTCCTCTATCTATCTGCAGCAGGTAGTATTCTCATAATGTTGCGACACCGTGTATCTCGTAGTAACTCCCTTCTCCCCCTCAGGGAGGGTGACTCTCTCTCTCTCTCTCTCTCTCTCAACTCCTCTTTTTTGACCCCTCTCTTTT
Organism: Leptopilina clavipes; assembly: GCA_001855655.1. NCBI lineage: Eukaryota > Metazoa > Arthropoda > Insecta > Hymenoptera > Figitidae > Leptopilina > Leptopilina clavipes. Next base: position 5,827 of record JUFY01015223.1, read on the forward strand.
CCCTCTTGTTTATCTCTTCTCAAGTACGAACGTACAAGTATTTCTTTGTTTTTCCTTGGTTAAAACGACGCAGTGCAGATATGAATAGATACAGAGGCTAATTTTCAACGTTCATTATAGAAACAAGTAAACATATTGGAATTCAGTTGAATAATAAAAAAATTTTCCTCTTTAAAAAAGAAGGGATGTATATGATATGATGATAATGACAATGTAATGATATGTTTTTCCTCTATATAAAGGTATATCTTTTCTTTGCTGTTATATGGGAGAAAAAGACATCAGGTAACCGATATTTCCTGATGACGCTTCAAGGGATAATTGAAACCCTTCGGAAATCACGTTTTCTACAATAAAACCTTGTCGTTCTCTCGTGGAAAAAAATTTTGTATTTTATTACCAGACACACGTTCATTCTCTCGCAGTTAATCAAGTTTATTTATTGATTACTTCATTACAGGGAGAATTTCATTTTAGAATGTGGTTATTTGTAATAATTAATTAGAAATTTTTGCGCATAATTTTTTCCTATGTATTTTTTTCAATGCTAGCGAAAACATTAATTATTATTTCTCATTGGAATTATTATTTTACGGAAAATAATAATCAATAATAATAATTATTATTAATTATTTAATTACCTATTAATACTGGCTTAAAAAATTAGTGTTTTCGCTTCAAATATTAATAATAATTAATAATAATTTTTGAAACACTACACTGTAAGAAATGGGAGTTAGCTTTTAACTCCCAACGGGAGTATAAAAGTCGCACGCTTTTGGAGTTGAAGCAAAGAGAGTAAAATTTACAGAGTTAAAATTTTACTCCCCTATATTAACTCCTCGACTGTATGTAATGGCAAAATAACTCTCGAGAGAGTTTAACTCCTTTATTTCACTCTTGATTAACTCATTTTTAGAGTTGATCTTTAACTCGAAAAATTTTATCAGTTATCATCGGATTCATTTAATGAACACAAATAACAGATACTAATTAAATCGAGTATTTTTTTTTGAAACTACGATTTCACTGGAATAAAAAATTTTGTTTCATTCATGGTGAGCATTAGCGGAACACGCGGGTGTTACGAAACGTGAGTCATACTTAGTTCAGATGTCAAGATTGCGCGATAAGAATTAAATAATATGCGCTTACTAACGTTTGATTAAACATGAAACCAAAACTACAGTTTTCAATCTCGCATGAGGTACTTCAAAGTCCCCATGATTCTCGCTTATTTGTGTTCTTGAGTTACACACGAGAGTAAAAGTTTATTCTTTATTATAAAATTAATTCACAATTCGTTAAGGTCAAAATAATGAAATCCAAGATTGATTCTAAAAAATTATGTATCAAATTTGAAATTAATTGTATATATTTGTTTTATACTTATTGGTCCTCGCAAAAGAATGGAATTACAGTAAGTGACAATTAAAAACGAAAAAGTGCGGAATATTCGATGAGAATATGCGTTTTCGTGTTATATAGAAGTGAAAAGGGGAGAAAAAACACAAGTAATGCACTAATTGGAAAGCACCATACGTACATTTCATTTATGATTGTGTGTGGTGATATGAAGCATATCGCGGTATGCCGTTAATATTATAGTCACGCCACTTTGTTACGAGATACCGTGCGTCCATAAAGAATCCTGACTATGGCTTCTCGCAGGTTTAATGTTTCAACCGCTATGTTTTGTCGCAAACTCCTTTATAGCGTATCGTTCAGAAAGGCGGCGACGAAGAACTTGGCAACGTGATATCATTTACATAGCTATCGACGTTAAAACCAAAGTCCCTCTTAATTGATACTTTCAGACAGAAAATTTTATATATTTTCATCAACTTTTCCATTAGACGGCTTATAATTAATTAGAACATAAAAAAAAAAAAACAATGGTAATCTCTAATTTATTCCCAAATGCACAGTAAAAAGAAAGTCTTATTTTAAGGCAGAAAAGATGTCTTATTTTAAGATGCAACTTTTTTAAGACAGCCTTTGCTGAATTTACGCAATGATTTTACATACAATTTACATTATGGCTAGCAGTGCTGAATTTAAGACTCATCTTAAAATAAGATTTTATTTTTACTGTGTGGAATTAATTACTCTTTTTGAAAATACAATCATTTCCTGAAGTACATGTCTAATTTAATAATTTGAATTCATATCGAAAATTTAATTTTTATATTCTGATTGAGTCGGTGTTAAAATCCCGCGTAACGCAAAAGTGGTCCCTCCCCCTCATCTCAACGTTCGCATTGGGGGAGCACAGCATTAAATACATAATCTCGCGCAAATAATGGCGGTTGTAATTAAAAGTTGTCCCATCCACTTCCCATCGCGCGATGAAATCCCTCGAGAGAAATCTCTCTCGTTCTCTGGATACCGATATATACAAAACGGGTTCGGTCTCGCTTGTCCTGCCAGTTTAATCGACATCGCAGTCATTTCTGAGTGTGTGCGGGAAAGGGAAAAAGCTTTTTATATACACGAGATATGCCCTCTACCGTTTCAATTCTTACCAGCATCCTTATGGACTATTGCCATCGCACTCTTTTCTCAAACTCGATTATTCCTTTTGTTCGACAATATACATTCAAGTCTTTCCTGGTCTTTTTGACCATTAAGAATCACCTGCTTCATTCCATTATCACAATGGCATTAATCACAAATTCTTTCTTGTTATTGGCCTTTTATTACCACATCACAATCAGTCGATATCAACGCTCCAGGCTTCTTTGTAATTAACAGACTCACCTGCATAAGGTATCGGATATATATTTTTGCATTATTTTGATCCACAATGGTGGTAAAATTTCTCCTGATCATGGGTTTTTTTTACTGAGGTAAAAAATTTTCCCATTGGGAACATAATTTTCGTTAGTTAAAAATATTTGTCTTGGTTTTGAAATAGAGAATACGGTGGAAAATGTATTTTAACTAATCGTCATTTCAGTACCTACCCTCTCAACTTGTTGTAAAGTCCTAAACCATTTCTGAAAGCAGGATAGGAGCGACGATAATTTAAAACCCTTGGACGATGTCCAGTTTACTACCAAGTACTCTTTGAATAGTAACTGCTCTTTGTTGTAGTTTACATAATTTTGCGACTTTGGGCTAATTGGTTGCTTTATTATTTAATTTCTCCTTAGTGACATATTTTCGTTTTTATTAATACTAGATAATTCTGTTTAAATCCTATTTCAAATATATTTGTGGAAAGCTCTGTAATCCTCTTCATCATCCTAACATAGAAATTTTACGTCTTAATGATTTCACTGTTCGTAAAACAAATTTTAGTCAAATTTATTTCGAATGTAGTAAAATTTATTAGTAACTTTTACTATTTACAAAGTAAAACCTAGACTGTCTAGAATTACTGTTAATTTTTACTATTTCCGGAGTAAATATTAGTCAAATTAGTCAAATCTACTAGTAAACTTTAGTAAAATTAGTCAAAATTTACTATTTACTAAGTAAAATTTAGTAAAATTAGTCTTTACTAGTAACTTTTACTATTTACAAAGTAAAACCAAAAATCTCTAATTTCTGACATCTTTGACTATTTTTAGAGCAAATTTAAATATTTCCAAAGTACATTTTAGTAAAATTAGTCAAATTTACTATGTACACAGTAAACTTTAGTAAAATTATATAATTTTAATTTAATTTAATTATATAATTTCTGACAACTTTGACTATTTTCAATATTCAAATTTAAATTCAAATTTAAATATTTCCAAAGTACATTGTAATAAAATTAGTCAAATTTACTAGTAAGTTTTACTATTTACAGAGTCAAGTTTAGTGAAATTAGTCAACTTTACTAGCAACTTTTACTATTCACAAAGTAAAACCAAAAATTTCTGTAATTTCTGACAACTTTGACCATTTTCAGAGCAAATTTAATTATTTCCAAAGTACATTTTAGTTAAATTGGTCAAATTTGCTAGTAAGTTTTACTATTTACAGAGTAAAACCTAAACTGCCTATAATTTCTGTATGTTTTTACTATTGTGAATTTTATTTTTATTTTTTCTTCATCTTTTTTATTTCTAAAAATTTGTTTGTAGTTTTCATGAACTGTTAAGTGTAGATAAATTATTATTTATTTAAAGAACTAACAATATTTTTGTATAAAATCTTAGTGTAAGAAATATTGTGTTACAAATTCGAACTTCTTTTTATGAAGTATAGTAGATTCTTATTAAAAAATAAAGATTGAGAAATAATATTATTAGGTGATGAATTATTTGATTAATTTCGATCGATTGAACACAGAAACAAGGGGGAGTAAAAAGTTACGATGGTAATGGGTAAAACTCGTTGGGGTACAGGGTAAAGGGTGAAATTGTGATAGGTAAAAATGTTACCAGAATTTCCCTAGAAAAATGCCCGTGATTGTTGATATTATTTGATTAAAATGATGATAATAATTGAACACTGGTTGCATAAATTTAGATTTGAAATATGCACAATAAAAATAAGACACTATTGCATACAAATAAATATTAACAATCTTGTCAACTCATGTACTTTTGCCAATTCCCATGACACTTGTAAACAAACAGGCTTCGGAAGCAAGATTTAATTCTCGAAATCAAATAGCAGAGTTGGGTAGGATTGCTATTGGACTAAAAAAAATAAGTATTCTGTAAATTTGAATTAGTTAAAAATAACTAAATTGGGTAGTAAAAAATTAATCACTAATTGCCAATTAGTAATGGTTTTTTACCAATAATTAAGTAAGAAATAACTAATTATTAGTTAAATTCATTTTCAGGTTATCTCGAAATAACTAGAATTTTTAGTAAAAATATACTAACTTTTTATTTATTTTTGAACTAATAATTACTTTTTTTACCAATTATTAGTTATTTTTTCATTAATTGCTAATATAAAAATTGAGCAATGAATTGATTAATAATAATTAGTTATTTTCAATTAACATTTTCTTTTTGTTTATTTTATAAAAATTAAAAAATTAGTTAATTTTTGAGGTTATGATTGTATTTTGCATTGCTTCGTTTAAATTATTATTTTTTATGTATTCTGATTAAATAATTATATTTGTATAATTTTATATTTTTATTTATTAATATTTATAGCTAATGCATTCAAAATTAATTTGTAATTGTCAAATTTTTATTATTATATAATGTTTATTATCTCATTTTTAATCAATTTTTATTAAAACAATTTATATTTATTTTTATATTGCGCCCCCGATAGATAACATGAACAAGAATATTGTGTAAGCACCTTCAGCTGTCTCTTGTCCATTTTAGTTCTTGATACGGATGTATGGCGGCGTTTTTAATTGCGTTTTAGTGTGATAGACACGTGTCTACAAAAACTTTTACGTTTATGTTTGCAATGTTTATTTTTACAAAAACAAAATGTCATATTTATTTTTGAGTCAAATATAAACTAGACACACCAATAAATAAAAATATATCTTTATTTGTATTCTTTATTAACCTGAAATCCCAAAGTAATAAAAGACAGAATTGAATTAGATGAAATTTTTTAAAATTTTGTGGCATACTCGATTTTGAAAACTTATTTAAAATTTTAATTCAGTGACCTTAAAAAGACCCGAGAAACGTATATGCATATACGACTCACGATTTTGGATTTCGGAAATCTTGCTCTTGATTCGTAACCATCGACCCCAGAAACGTTCGTATAGCTAACAAAAGTGAAAATAACTCAAACCTGAAAAAAAATTTTTTCCGGTTGAGACCGGCAAATTATTTTCTTAGTTTTTGCTGCGCTGAATCTGAAACTGGAAATGAAAACCTCACATCACGTCAGGATTTTGTGAAATGTTTGTGTAAAACTCCCAAAAATCACGCTTTTAACAATTTTTGAAAATTTCTACCGGGTAAATCCGATGTGCTAGAGATTTGTCAAATTAAAACTTGAACCCTGTACTTTACGAAGGTATAGCGATATTGGCAAAAACAAACGAAATTATTGCTAGCTTCACCTCCCCTATTACAGACTAAATTAACTATTACTTTGAGGTTTTAGAGGTTGCTGAAAACGAATATGAAATCAAGTGTTTAAAAATTCAAAATGGCTGATTGAAACTTTTAAAATGAATTTTTTGTATAAAATAGAAGCTGTAAATTCATAATAAATTTTTTCGTTCTGGTGGTCGTTAATGGATTTAATGCAATTCTTCGTTTTAATTTGAAAAAATGTATTCCACTTGTTTTCTTTGATTGTTTTTCGACTCATTTCGAACTATCTTTTGGAAAAAAGGAAAGTAAATATATTTTTGGTGAAATTTGTAAAACTTATATTATCTTCTTAAAATATTTATTTTACATAATTATTATAAAAGTTATAAAAAATATTTTAAGAAATGCATACGTATATGCATTGAAAACAAGTTTTGACAAAATAAATTTATAGAGACCTGAACTGTATTATGATTTTTATCACGATTTATGTTATCGAAAATCTCGCCCGTTTATTATGCAATTATGCTCTTAAATATATTCACTTATGCTTCAGGTATGCTTAGCATTTGAGTTTTTACTTATATTAAATATTGGTTAATATAGTTACCTCATTTTAAGATTTTATACTTATTTAAAAAAAATAAAAA
>JUFY01015227.1:0-14643 GCA_001855655.1 Leptopilina clavipes
TACAGAAATAATTAATAATTAATAATTAATAAATTCATTAAATTTTACACTTTAGGAATAAAACTGTTTTTTTATCCCCTAGGATTAAAAAATATTTTTTCCTCTCTAGAGCTAAATGAGAAAATTTTACTTCCTATGGTTAAGGAAGCATTTTTTACTCCTTTAGAGCCAGAAGAAGATATTTTATTATTAATTATTAATATTTATTATTAATTATTAATATTTATTATTAATTATTAATATTTATTATTAATTATTTAATATTCATTATTATTTATTAAATTTTCTTACAATAATAATTAATTAATTTACCATATTTTGCATGTAACTTTTTTTTATTTTCACAAATAATATTTTTTTTAAAGAAACTAAACAAAAGCAATAAAAGAAACAATTTTTTATGAATCAAAAGAATGATTTTCCTCAGTTGAACTTTGAATCTATTTTTTTCGTAATATAAGCAAAAGTTTTCCCTTATAAATGTAAAATTGAATAATTTCAACTTTGAAAAGTCCCAACATAAAATGCTAAAGGTACCAATGCTTCCTATTCCACAAGAATTGAGACGATTTTCCTGAACAAAAAGTCAAAAATAGGATCTAAAAAGTTGGCAAAAACCCCCGATGAAAATATTAGGAGTAACAGCGTAAAAGGAGCAAAAAAAAAAAGAGAGAGAGTTTTTATGAAAGTTTACCAAAAAGGAAAAATTTTCTCCAAATGAACCGCCGGATCGTAGAAGGGCATATAGCCAATGTAATTCAAATGGGCTATATGCCCTTCTACGATCCGGCGGTTCAAATGGTACATAAACTGCCATGGAAACGAATAAAGAGGGTGAATTCCCAAAAACTGGAAATATGTGACTTTGTATACATATATATATATATACAAGGTAGGATCGAATTAGGGGTGTCTTATCAAGAAGACGAGTCAAGCCCCCAAAGTTACATGGATTACTTTGGATTAGGTTTATCGCAAACTCTCAAGTTCTTGTCTAGTGCCCTGAGAGGTTTTGGATTCATCGAGGAAAAAAAGAATCCCCTAATTATCGAAGACAGAATGAGAAACTAAAAAGAAAAAAATATGCCATACTAAAGAAAAGCAAGTCGGTTCTCTATTATCTTTGTCAAGTTATAGTGAAATCTCACTGTCCTATCAGAAGTTTACATCGACTTTTACACAAAGAACTTTAGAAGTGGAGCTTTCATGAGAATGGCAAAGTTTAAAGTCAAAAGTAAGCCTGCCAACGATACGCTCTAAACATAAAGACTATATATAGTGAGGAATATTATAATTACCCTTCAGGAGCAGATTAACTTCTGGGGTTAAAAATTCATTTCCTTATATAGCCAGGTTCCTGTATTTATTGAAAATTGATCATTAAAAAATCCCAAACATGGCAAATCATTTTCATCCTACGAGCATTATTGCCTTCTTTCAGTGTCCCTTGTATGCTACATTATTTCTCAAACATCAATTTTTGATTTTTGATTTTTGATTTTCAATTTTGTTTTCAATTTCCATTTTTCATCTCCGATTTTAATTATTTTTCCTATTTTCTATTTTCAATTTTCAATTTTCAATTTTCATTTTTGAAATTTATTATAATAATAAAAATATTTTTTACTATTATTAAGATTGTTATCATTATTATTATTATATAATAATAATTATTAATTATAATTATTAATAATAATATAATAATAATAATAGAAATAATTAATAATAATAATTTTTATTATCTTATTGCACTCTAATATTACAATAATTCATTTGTCAAATAAAAGTATTTTTACACCTTACATTTAATTTTTTATACGCACTATAATTATTATTTACAACAAAAGCGCTCGTGGGTATAGTTGTATAAAATGGTTAAACCTATACGGAGATTGGAACCCAAACTAATTACCTACTTGCAATGAATTATGCCTCAAAGCCATAACCCTAAGCTGGCACTAAATAATGCAGATGCGATCGAAAAAAGAAGCAAAGGGAAGATATCTTAATATAAAAAATATTTTTCAAATTCACGAATATTCAAACTTATTTTCTTAATAATAAAATAAAAAATGGAAAAATTATATTTATTACCAATTTCAACAAAATAAAGAAAATGAAATAAAAGCTAACGCTAAAATAATTGATTAAAATTTAATTGACTAAAAATAAAAATTACAATTACAAATACAAAATAAAAGTTATAATTAATAATGACAAAAATTTGATTTTTAATATTAATAACATAAAAATTGAATGAATCGTATTAAAAATTTTCATCATCATGTCTGATGTGCAATATTATTTTTAAAATACAGGTATGCAAAAATAAAATGAGTCACAATTAATTAAAATTTAAATATTAAAATATTACCATTGTCATTCTTGTAAAATATTAATGAAATATTTCTTTAAATATCGAATATTAAAATACAAAAGTATTACAGGTCAATCGATATGGTTTTTATTGAGAAATTTATTTTTTTGCAAAATTATTATTCAATATGTATCGGAAAGCGAATAATGCTAAAAAGTTGAATATTTTTTAAATATATTGAAAAACAGAAAAAAGCCAACAATTTATTTTAAAGATTTTTTTCAAATATGAATTGCAAAATATTTCCTAAACTCGCAAAACAACTAAAGAAAAACTTTAATAAGTATTTTGATTTTTATTTTCACAAAAAAATTCCAATTTTTTAAATATAAATAATAAATCAAAACATATACTTTGTAAACGAATATTTTTACTTTACTCGGAATTGTTTTTTGTTGAAATAATTTTAAAACAAATTGAATAATAATTTTTAAACAATTTCAAAATTTTGACAAAACGAGAGGAATATTTTTAAAGTTCTCTACATTCGATGACTATTAATTTTTTTTTTAAACGTGAAATCGATATAATTGCACAAAAGTACAGGTAATATTATTATCGATTTCTCCTAAAAGGGAGGAAAAAAAAACAATTTTGCGCATTAACAACAAGAAAATCAATTAAAGCTATATGTCTGGTTTAAATCTGAAATATTCCGTGAAATATTCTAAAAGTGAAAAAGTAAAAATAGATTCTTGAAAATCGTTCAGATCTCTTTTGAAATTCTACTGATGGTAAAAAAGAAAAAAAATTTATTCCTATTTCGATTTTAATCGATCTGCACGTATTATTTTTCATTTATAAAAAGATATCCAAAAACACGCAAATACCTAGAAAACTCAAATAACTTTGCAATTATTGAAAATATCAAATTTCCTACAGAATTCGTATACTCATTTCACACTTCCATTTCCCGTCGAATATTTTATTTCACACATTTATGAGCTTTAAACAATTCCACTGTGAACTTAAATTTTTTAGTGTGACTTTCAATATATATTGTGTGAATAAAATTTCAATTTTTTACAATATTTATTTTTTTCTAACAATTTAATAAAAACAATAGAATAAAATTTTTTTTTTGAGTTCTATTTTATTCTTTTTATTAGGTATCAAAGTAAAATCAATATTGAATAAAAATTGTAAATTGAGCTTAAAACATTAATTTGAAACGTCTGACATAAAACTGACTTTCACTACTAGAACTAAAACAAGTAATTTTTAACTCTGACTGCAACTTTCTATATTAAATAAATATTATCCATTAAATTGTATTAAAAATTTGATCACATTGGATCAAATAAAATATCAAAAATTATTTATTTCATTAAAATATGTTCTGAATTTGTTAGGTTGATAAAAAATTGTTGAGAATGTTGCTGAAGAATCAAAATTAACAATTATTAATTTTGTGGATACATTAAATAAATTTTATCCATTAAATTTTATTAAAAATTTGATCACATTGGATCAAATAAAATATCAAAAATTGTTTATTTTATTGAAATATGTTCTGAACTTGTTAGATAGATAAAAAATTGTTAAAAATGTTGTTGGAGAATCAAAATAAACAATTATTAATTTTGTGGATACATTAAATAAATCTGATCCATTAAATTTTATTAAAAATTTGATCACATTGGATCAAATGAAATATCAAAAAATTTTTATCTCATTGAAATATTATAATTATAATTTTTTGAAAGTTTTTGTTTGACTGTCATAACACATAAAATATTTACCAAGCGAGTATCAGTAGTAAAATATTGTTAACGTCAGACAAAATGTTAAAAAATTCCTATAATATTAGTTTCAGTGGTAAAATACCATTTAAGTCAGACAAACGTATTTTGAACAATTGTAAAATTTGTTTCTGTCTGTTTCAGTAGTGAAAGTCAATTTCCAGTCGGACAGATTATTTAAAGCTTCACGTAAATTTATTATCAGTAGTAGTCTCAGTAGTAAAATACGTATTTAGTCAGACAAAAATCTTAAAAATTACTGCATAAATTTAATCTCACAAAGACAAAACATTTTAAAATCATCTGAACTGCTTCTAACTAGTAAAAGAGAGTTTTTAGTCAGACAGAACCTACAAAATTCCTATCATACGAGTCTCAGTAGTAAAATACCTAATTAGTCGGACAAAAATCAGAAAAATTAGTATATTACTGCATAAATTTAGTCCCACAAGAACAATTTTTAAATATTTCAGAATCATGCAAACTGAGTTTAAGTAGTAAAAGTAAGTTTTCAGTCAGACTGAACTTTTGTAAAATACAAAAAAAACAAAGAATATAACGAGATGAGAAATAAAAGCACTTTGACGCTGAAGAAAAATGAAATTTAACAGATTTTTCGAAAGACCCCTGAGAGATTCACGAAACTGCATATAAACGAAGGGGGAGGGGGCAATGAGGAAAATGAGGGGACTGGGTGTCAAGAAGGCGGAAGTGAAGCAAGTGGGAAAAGCGAATTATCCTCGTGTGCAACAGGCACAGACCTCGGAGAGTTGCCAAGTCTAACCGGAAGTAGGGTTCGCGTGCAATCGCCGCGACGACCGTACGGATAATCTATTAAATGGCGTTACTGGAAGCTTTCAAAATGGCGACCACACCATCGATCCCCCACCTTTTTATACATTCACGTACTGGCAAGCAGGAGACGACTATTCTCTCTCTCTCTTAATCTTTTTTTTCCTCTCTGATACTCGCTCCTCCCTCCTCCACCAATCACTCCTCTTTATGCCTTTATTTTTAACACTATCTTTTCAATAATGTAGGCCGCACACACTCGCCGGGAAAAAAAATCACGAGAAAATAGACTATATCTCTCCGCCTTTGCCATACTATTAACCCCGTTTGTTATATTTATTAATTTTTCCACCACTAAAAATTGTAAATTTAGTACAGTGATAATAAAAATTTATTTGATTCAAATAATATGGATTATTTGTCTATTATGAAATAAGTTATAATGTATTATAATTTATAAATAATAAACATAATATATAAATATTATAAATAAGTTTTATTTAAATTCAATAATTTTTAAGTGAAATAATAATTTCCAAATTTTCATCAAATACGATTTAATTGACTGAATTTTAAAAATTATTTGAATATTCTCTAAATCTGAATTAGTAAAAATTTTAACTAATTTGAATTAGTGACTCACTTTTTGATTTTGAATTAGTTAAAATTTACTAATAAATTAGTAGAAAAAATACTAATAAATAATAAAAAAAAATTTTCTACTAATTTATTAGTAAATTTTAACTAATTCAAAAGCAAAAAGAGAGTCACTAATTCAAATTAGTTAAAATTTTTACTAATTCAAATTTAGAGAGTAAATATTTATTTGATAATGGTCAAGTAATTTATTATTTGAATCAAATAATTTTTTTCCAGTGTGTGATATGAAAAATATAGTTTAGAAAAATGTTCATATAATCAAATAAATTTCCAAAGATGAATTACTCAATTTTTTAAACTATTTTGAATTAGTACCTAAATCACTTTTTACTATTAAATTAGTTGAATTTTACTAATAAATAGTAAAAAAAAATGTCTAATTTTTTTTTTTTTTGTAAATTTTGACTAATTCAAAAGAAAAAGGTCGCAGTCAATAATTCAAATTAGAATTTTTTACTAGTTCAAGATTTAGAAAAGAGAAAAGATGATTTTATATCTAATATTTACATTTTACAGGAAGATTTTTCTTTTCTTGATATTCTGATCGTTAAGGATTCATCGTTATTCATATTCTCGATAAAGGCGAAAATAAAAACCGTTACGTGATTAGAATGTAAAAAAAAAAGAGAAACGACTGATAGACATTTTTTAGTATGGAAGATACTTATCAAGTGGAACATTAGGGAACGTACTCGTGGGCACTGCCTCGATACTTAAAACTTTATGCCCTATTTATTATTATTTTTTATTTTCTTCAGCTATACTATTGTCCATGCAGGACAAAAAGCACTTTATCCATTATTTTATGACTCGTGGTTCGCTATATATATATACATATATATTTTCGCTTAAATGAAGCACGAATACGGCCTTTGTCTCCTTTTATGATCGGTGTAATTTAAAAAAAAAAAAAAACTTCCAAGATAAGTATATTGAGAAAATGCCACAAGCACTAGATCGCTTCACTTGTATTCATATATTTTTTCCCATTATTTTTCATTACACAATTTTTTTACTTTCTATGGTAAATTATTTACATATTTCTTCTACAGAAAGAATTTTTACATTTAGAAATTTAAATGAAAAATAAGAAAACAAAAATGATAAATTTTTCCATAAAGAGCAAAAAATTACTCTCTAAATTTGAATTAGTAAAAATTTTGACTAATTTGAATTAGTGACTCACTTTTTGCTTTCAAATTAATTAAATTTTACTAATAAATAGTAAAGAAAAAAATTTTCTACTAATTTATTAGTAAATTTTAACTAATTCAAAAGCAAAAAGTGAGTCACTAATTCAAATTAGTTAAAATTTTTACTAATTCAAATTTAGAGAGTATGTCTAACGTTAAGAAATTTTGAATGGAAAAACATATTTTAAAAAGGTCCAAGCATTCCAAAGAGACAAAATTAAATAAAATGTAGAAAAATGATATTTCATTTGTTACGTTTATTAAAAAAAAAAAAATTCATTTATCAATTTGATTTAATATTCAAAATGACTGAATATGTAATAATGAATATATGCCAAATTCATAGAAGAATTATTATTACTAATAATTAACATTAGTAATAAATTAATAATAGTAAAATATTTTCTTTACAAATTATTTTGTAATATTGAATATTAGGTGAATATTTAAAATTATTTGACGCGTTATTAAATTTAATAACGAATTAATCAAATTTTTTGGACTATTTTCGATTTTTAACGCGATAGTGCTTTGTTAATTATTCTTCTCACTATTTAGAAAATCGTGGCACAAATTAAAGTGAATGATCATATAACCAATGTCGTTAACCGATATTTACTATCGACCTTATGTCAATAATGTGTGCTTGCAAATATACATGATATATTGACAGTGAAATTAACTCTGTCGAGAGTTGCTCGACATTCAATTTCATGATAACCATCATTGAAAAATATTACGTATTCTTATAATTTTATCTGTGAGAAAAAAAATTCATTTTCCCCTTAGTGAATCAGTATCAAGTTTTTACATATTGAGTATTTTAAAAAAATAATTTAAATAAAATTGTCAGTTTTACTAATAATTTATAATACGTAAGGATAAATAAAATAATAAATAATATAATAATTACGACGACCAAATTTGGTCATTACTTTTAACAAAATTCATTCGCTTTTTTAAATTTAAATTTAATTTCAACTCTATAGTAAAACATGAATGCTGAAGAAAAACTGGAAATTGAAAATTTTTATAAGACATTTTTCAATATAAGTGAAAAATTTACTTTATTATTTAGTTGTATTGTATATTTCTTTTTCCGGTATTTTTCTCATATTTTCATTTCTTTTTAACTTTGCTACTGATATTTTATTTACAAAATTTCCCCTTACGTTATTATTTCCTTCTTTCATTTCTATAAATATAGTTTTTTTATCTCTATTTGATTTTCGTTCATATAAAAATTACTATTATCAAGTTAACTTTAATATGATTATTTTTTTTTCTTTTCAATTTCATGAAAAAAAAAATTGCGTTTGTTAGATTTTAACGGTAATTGAAAATTCAATTATTGTTTAATTATAATATATATATAATATATAATGTACAGTATTCAATTATATATAATTATACAATTATATAATTGTATACAGTATAATATGAAATAAATAATAAATGGTTATTATTTATTTTATAATAAATATGTATTATAAATATTATAATAATTAATAATATAATCAAAATTCCATTCGTTTCACTGTTTACAAAAAAAATTGCTTCAAACAAAAAGAACATTACATGGGAATTTTCCCTTAAAAACATGAAAATATAAATCACGAAATTCCATACATAAATATATGTGATATTCTTAAACGCTCAATTTTCCTAATCTCGTTTCCACATAATTTAACATCTGCTGGCAATGTCTCTAAGTCTCGAGATGATAAATCGAATAATACTTGAAGTCAATCATTTTCCACGAATAAGCTTTTTTCCCTCCAGCAAAAACGGAAATTCTATTTATTTTTTAACATAAAAAAAGATTTCGGAAATTCCCTATTCACGTATTATAATAAGAGTAATACCGGAAATATTCGGTTAAGTAGTTAAAGTCACTTTTTGGTCAGACGAAACATGTTAATTTAAATTGAATATCATCAGTAAATTCATACAAAAATGGTATCAGTAGTAAAAGAGAGTCTTAAGCAGACTACATCTTTAAAATTTCGTTTAAATTTAGAATAAGTAGTAAATGACCATTTTAGTCAGACAAAATTGTAATGTATTCGGAAATATTCCTTTTGTGTGGAATAAGTAGTAAAGGTCAATTTTAGTCAGACGGAACTACTAATGGAAAAAAACTACTAACTACAAAAATGGTATCAGTAGTAAAGGATAGTTCTAGTCAGACAAAATCCTAATTGTATGTAAATGTAGAATAAGTAGTAAAAGGCAATTTTAGTCAGGCAGGGGTGTAAGTTAATGCAAAATGTGTTTCAGTAGTAAAGGGCAATTTTAGTCAGACAAAATCTAAAGTTCCTTAAATTCGTATTATTGAAGAATAAGTAGTAAAGGTCAATTTTAGTCAGACAAAATCTTAAGCTCCTTAAATTCGTATAATTGAAGAATAAGTAGTAAACGTCAGTTTTGGTCAGACGGAACTTCTAATTCATTAAAATTGTGTGTCAGTAGTAAATAATAGTTCTAGTCAGACAAAATCCGAATTGTATGTAAATGTAGAATAAGTAGTAAAAGGCAGTTTTAGTCAGGCAGGGGTTTAAGTTAATGCAAAATGTGTTTCAGTAGTAAAGGACAATTTTAGTCAGACAAAATCTAAAGTTCCTTAAATTCGTATTATTGAAGAATAAGTAGTAAAGGTCAATTTTAGTCAGACGGAACTTCTAATTCATGAAAATTGTATGTCAGTAGTAAATGATAGTTCTAGTCAGACAAAATCCCAATTGTATGTAAATGTAGAATAAGAAGTAAAAGGCAGTTTTAGTCAGGCAGAGGTTTCAGTTAATGCAAAATGTGTTTCAGTAGTCAAAGATAGTTTTAATCAGACAAAAATTTTTAACTGTAAATTCAGAATAAGTAGTAAAAGATCATTTTAGTCAGACAAAATCTAAAAAACAAAGAACATTATAAAAAAGTGGTAAAAGGAAATTTTCGTCCGACAAAATCTTTCTTCTTGTAAATTAAGATTTAAGTAGTAAAAGAAGTTCTTAGTCAGACAAGTTTTAAAATTCTGTATTTTTAGTAGCAGTAGTAAAAGATAGTTTTAGCCAGACTCTAGAATATCGTTTTGTAGTTTGCACTGAAAAAAAAATTTATTTGATTCAAATAATGAATTACTTGTCTATTATCAAATAAATATTTATTTGAACCAAATAATTTTTATTTGAATCAAATAAACTGTAATTGAATCAATAATTTCTGTATTTGAGTCAAATACCATTTAATTGACTCAAATAAAATTTATTTGATACAAATAAATATTTATTTGATAATAGTCAAGTAATTCATTATTTGAATCAAATAAATTGTTTTTTTAGTGTGCGATAGTAAATGTAAATTTATATCAAAATTTGTGTATTTTCCATTCAACTATTCAAATTCAATTTCGCTCAGACAAAAATGTTTAAACTTGACGCTATTTTAACACACAGATTTTATTCAACTTCTTCTTTCTCTCCCTTTGTGTGAAAAAATCCCAAACAAACAAGAAATCCCTTTCCAAAGCTATTTCCTTTTTCATCCCACTTGTCCCCTGCGTTTCAATTTTCCTATATTTAATTTCGATTTCAGAAATCGAAAAATGATGAGAAACATTTATTTGAATAACTAATTGATTCAATTTTCTTATTCGTTTTACGTTTCAAATAATAGTTTAAATAGTACCTCTGCAAAAAAATGATAATTCCGTAATTGCCAATACTTTTAATTATTAATTCACAATTTCAATAACTGATCAATCATTATCTTTTAATCTCCTCTGATATTTTATCACTACACTTCTACCACCGAAGAATCCGAAATTTCTATTAAAAATTAATAGATTTTTCGCACAGAAAAAATTTCATTATCCTTATTATCTTCATGTGTCTGAAAAATAATTAGATAGAAATTTCTCTTCATCAATATTTCACTTCTTCTTTTTTTAATTCAAGATATCTGTGAATTAAATTCAAGTTTAGAAAATGGAAGATTGAATCTGTAAATATCACTTTCAAATCATCTCCCTTGTTTGTTTTCATCCTTTTCTTTAGGAAACGTTGCCTGGAAATTTCGTGTTTGCAAAGCCACAAGAACTCGCAAGTCCGTCGGAAATTGAAACTGTTCACCAAAAAACCTGTTGCGGAAGCAAATTCACTATTTCTCTTCTCTCCAAGCGAATTTTTTTCCTCCTCATCACAATTTCCTTCTGTAGAAATGTTTTGTGTAAAGTATCCCTTAAACGATTAATTAATGTTCATTTTCACTGAAAGACTTTTTGTCATCAAAAGTCAACTTCTTCTCACTGTCTTCTCAATTCCGAAATAATATTAAGAAAATTCTTCAACACTTTTGTTTTCTTTTTTTTCGGGAAAAATGATCCTAATCGATTTTTCTCTGATGATGAGAATATAAACAATCACCAAAAGTCGTCGACACGCGAAACGATCAATTCCAGATAAGAAATTATCTTCCAAGGATCGACAAACACACTATCCTAATTAATCGTACACTGATAAATCTAGCACAGGAAACACTCAGGGGTGCAATTAACGGCGAAAGAAACAGATTGTTTCCTTTTTTCTTCCATCACTGCGAGACGTATTATTTTTTTTTTACTGCACTTTTTCAGAATCTTTAAAATAATTTTTTTTTGCAATCACCTCTTTCAAATTTTAGTCGAAAAATTTTTATTTCTCTAAAAATTTTCCGTTTGAGTAATGAGAGTTGTAAATAATCCATTTCCCTTGGCGTAAAGCTGGAGCGCATTTAATGTCGTGCATAAACGAATGTATCATGCGAAATAGACGTGCGTAAATTTTTTTTTTAGCCAAAAATTTGTAGCAAGAAAAATTTTCTTTTAGCAATCGAAGCACTCACGATTTTTTTTTTTAAATACAGAAAACAAATTTTCAAAAGTGGAGTTTTTTTTGGGGAAAAATGGGAAAATTTGGAAACAAAATAAGGACGAAAAAAGAAGAGAGAGAGAGAGAGAGAGAGAGAGAGAGAGAGAGAGAGAGAGAGACTACGAGAGAGTACGAGAGCAAGAAGAAGAGAGGATAGGTCAAATAGATGAGAAGAGAGAGAGAGAGAGAGAGAGAGAGAGAGAGAGAGAGAGAGAAAGAGAGAGAAAGAGAACTCGTGGTTGCTCACCTGGGGTAGTATCATGACGTGCGGCAGCTGGCGCGCCTCGCCGCGCACTGACTGCTCTGCACCCCGAGCATCACCCTCAAGCTTTCCCACCACCCTTTCAGAAATCCCAAACCTCCTCCTGCTTCTTCTTTCACATGAACCATCACCCCGAAAAAAAAAATCCTCGAGACGAATCCCTCGCGTCGTCCACAAGGTATATTACGATGCTCGTTTTGCTCCAGAGACGGAAGCGGCAGTTGGTTATATTAAAAAAAAAAGTCACTTCACTTCGCAGCGAATGTGAAGAAAAGAAATTTCAACCTTTTTTCAAAGAATAGTAAATAATATTCTGCTGAAAAATTTGCAGAAAAATCTTCCTGGGATAAAAAGAAGAAAAGGAAAAATTTGCTACAAGACCGATTTATTAATATATACAAAAAAAGACTTCACGTCTTTCTGTTAGTGCTTTACAAGAAGAAATCTTTCCTGACGTCTAAAAAATTATTTTCTATAATTTACCAAAAAAAGAATTAATTCATTTTTTTCAATTTCACTTTCTATTTTTTAAAAATAATACTTGGGAGAAACGAGAGAATAAAGAAAATGAAGACAATGAAGAGAAATGAGAAAATGGTTAAGAAGGAAGAGAGAAAAGTGTGAAAAAAGAGAAAAGAGGAGAAAAAAGGAAAAAGAAAAAAAAATAGTGAAAAAAATGATTGAAGAGATGAAGAGAAACAGGAGATACCAATAATTATAGTTATGTCACCTTATTTCCTGATTGCATAAATGTAATGAGAAAATTCTATCAAATATAATTTCCAATATTAGTTATGTAAAATTTTTAAATATTTCATATATCGTCCCCATTTCTGCAAACACGGAAAAGTTGCTCTTTTTTTTAAGGCGCAAGAATATGAGAAAATTTATATTTAAAAAAAATGATATAAAATATGAGACCTAGGGTGTAAAATTTGCTCAATTTAAGTCAAATTAAATTTAGCGAGAATTTATAGTTTAAAACTTTAAATTTTAAGTGTCCAGACATTTTTTTTTTTCATTCGTAATTATATCACGCGTAATGCATCACGCATTTTCCACGAGCTTTATTACCATACTTATCGTACATCTGCAATAAGATAAGATGCAAATTATACGTGCCTTGCAATTCGTCTACGTAATTACAAAGACGTTCTAGTGATATTTTATACAGTCAACTATACTGTAGTCAAAAAGCTTTGAGAAATTCTCCATATAAAAATTTTTATTGCGTATTTTTTTATTTTGGAAAATTAAATTTTTTATATATAGTAGTATAATTATAATTATTATATTAATTATTTAATTATGTAATATATATAATTAAATAATATTAGTTAATTATAATTCTAAAAATTCAGGTCAATATAAAGTCCATTCAATAAAATTTCGATTGAATAGAAATTCAATTGAATAAATTTTCTATTCAATAAAAATTCGACTGAATAAAAATCCAATTGAATGAAAATTTTGATAAATTAAAACTCGATTGAATAAAAATAATATTCAATAAAACTTCGAATGAATAAAAATTCTATTTAATAAAAATTCGATTAAATAAAAATTCGATTAAATAAAAATTCGATTAAATAAAAATTCTTTTCAATAAAAATTTAATTGAATGAAATTTCTATTCAACAAAAATTCGATTGAATAAAAATAATATTCAATACAAATTCGACTGAATAAAAATTCGATTGAATAAAAATTCTTTCCAATAAAAATTTAATGGAATAAAATTTCTATTCAACAAAAATTCGATTGAATAAAAATTCTATTGAATTAAATTCGACTGAATAAAAATTCTATTCAATAAAAATTCGATTGAATAGAAATTCTTTTCAATAAAAATTCGATTGAATAGAAATTCTTTTCATTAAAAATTTAATAGAATAAAATTGCTATTTAACAAAAATTCGATTGAATAGAAATTTTTTTTAATAAAAATTCGATTGAATAGAAATTCTTTTCATTAAAAATTTAATAGAATAAAATTGCTATTTAACAAAAATTCGATTGAATAAAAATTCGACTGAATAAAAATTCTATTCAATAAAAATAAAAATCTAGCATAAAAAAATTAGAACAATTGTAGAAATTGTCATTTGAAAAAAGTTGGTTTTAAGTGAACATTTTACAAAA
The DNA here is from genome assembly GCA_001855655.1 of Leptopilina clavipes. Classification (NCBI taxonomy): domain Eukaryota; kingdom Metazoa; phylum Arthropoda; class Insecta; order Hymenoptera; family Figitidae; genus Leptopilina; species Leptopilina clavipes. The sequence goes on from JUFY01015227.1 coordinate 14,070, forward strand.
TGTAAAATTCGGTTCAATGTATTAAATTAATATTATTGTTACTATTATCATCATTGTGTTAGATTGTTATTTCATCGTGAGTAAACATACTTTATAATAAAAATAAATGATATCGCATATATATATATATATATATATATTGTCTCTTAAATATTATCACATGCGCAATTAGGAACTCAAACGAGAAGTTACTTTTGTAGGTATTTGCTGTAGATCCCCGGTGGATTAAGATACACCAAATGTAAAGTGCCTTTAACTGGTAGTACCTAATTACCAGCACTTCTATAACTGCACAGCATAGTTCCATTTTACGACTGTATTTAGTTATTTACTCTTTGATCTGTGATACGTCACCTCAAGTAATTCAAACTTATTTAAACACGTATATTGATATAATTTGCAAAATTTCCTTATAAATGGTTCGACTATTTATTTATAATCAACAGAGAAAAGTTATCTCATTTTCAAACTATAAATTCTCTTTTAAAGTTATTATTTTATTTATATTAACAATAATAATAATAATAATAATAGTTATTATTATTATTATTATTATTATTATCATTATATCCCG